>JACEIK010000639.1:208635-251942 GCA_018107945.1 Datura stramonium
CTAGGAGTTATATGAGGATTTCCATAGAATTCTGATGTTCTATATTTATGTACAACTCAAGTTACAGATCGTGATTAGATTATACTAGTCGTACAAAGGGTTGTACTATTACTTTTGAACTTTGACCCTTGCAGATTCATGGTACGATTACCAAGTACGATTCGTAGTAGGATACCACGGATCTTACTAGGTTTCGTACCTGGATTTTCACTTTCATTGTCTTGGGAATGTCCCAACGAGCCATCACATAAGTTGTAGTATTAGACTATGAGTCGTAAGACGGCTTACGAAGCCTTTCCTCACCTTATTTTGGTTAAGTTGTTCAGGTAAACATGTTCTTCGATGGGTACTTAGAATTCCCCATCCTAGGTATGCAATTTTGTTAATTTTGACCTACCTAGCTAACCCCCAACATGCTTCACACCCCATAACTCATTATCATATAGAAAGTTTTGTAAGAGCATTTTGAATTCCTACCCATTTAATATATTAGCATGATAAGCTACTGATCATCTTCCTCTTCCCCATTTTCATGGGTTCTAAGGAATCACAGTGTTCTTTCAATTTACACATAGCAAGATTTTCAAATTTGACACATTTACTTACTTGACTTTTTTAAAGTTCTTGCTCAACTTTAATCTTGCTTCAGTTTTGGGGAGCGAATTCAAAATGCTCATGCAGATCCACTTGCATAGATTCGAGCTTCAAATTTTTTTTATTGAGTTATGAGTGTAAGGATTTTGGGCGATAATCATGGGTGTTGAGTGTTACGTTTGCATGGGAGTGGTGGTCCTATTGCATTTGATTTAAATAGGTTAGGGAAGATTTTTTGTAAATTCGGGTCAAGTCGGGTAAACTTCAGTAATTCACCCCATCACAACT
Source organism: Datura stramonium (assembly GCA_018107945.1). NCBI lineage: Eukaryota > Viridiplantae > Streptophyta > Magnoliopsida > Solanales > Solanaceae > Datura > Datura stramonium. The sequence goes on from JACEIK010000639.1 coordinate 209,518, forward strand.
CGTACCACGAGTCGTAGGTTTGACCTACGGCGCGTCCCTAGAACTCAGAGAAGAAGACTTTAAGAACTTACCAGGGGCCTACGAGTACGTGGTATGAATCATACCACGATGGTATGAATCGTAATGTGTCTTGTAGGTCTTTACCTGTTGCACTTCCACACTTAGCATGGTTCACCATTACAGTGGGTACTACGACTTGTACAATGTAGCTATTTGTAATGACCAACCGTAACATGAACTCATGTTTTTTATTTTCACCATGGATGATACTATGAGCCATATAATCCTCTTTCGAGCCATACTAAAGCTTGTAATACAGGTCTGCTCTGCAATTTTTCAGCCACCAGTTTTGTTTCACCTGCACACTGAACACATATAAATTAAGATACTTGAGTTGCCTCCCAAGAAGCGCCTGATTTAATATCGCGACATGATGCAGGTGGCTTGGTTACTCAAACTTCACCAAACCACCTCATAGGTTGCCTCCCAAGAAGCCCCTAATTTAATGTTGCGACACGACACAAGTTCCTGACTACTCAGAATTCGTTAATAGACTCTAAATCATCATCGATTGCTTATACAACCCTGAATTCACTGGGTTTCTTCATTGACCGACAAACATTAAAGGTGACCTCCTTCTTATTCATCCTGAACTTCAACTGGCCAGCCTCAACATCTACTAGAGCTCTCCCAGTGGCAAGGAATGGTTGTCCCAAAAAAATGGAGACCTCAAAATCAACCTCGCAATCCAAGATCACGAAGTCCGCTGGGAAGATAAACCGATCCACCTTCACTAACACATCAACTAGGATCCTTACTGGCTTTTTAACTGTGTGGCCAGCCATCAAAAGCCGCATTGAAGTTGGTGTGGGGGCTCCCAAGCCCAATTACTTTAACACAGTCAACGGCATCAAGTTGGTGCTAGCTCCTAAATCACATAGTGCCTTCGCAAATTCGAAGTCACTAATCTTACAAGGAACAGTGAAGGCACCTGGATCCTCCTTCTTCTAGGCAAGGACATGTGAAGCTATGGCACTGCAATGATGCAAATTACCAACTGGCTCATAGCTCACATACCTCTTCCTAGTCACAAGGCATATCCAGGCATCTACTCCAATGCCTTGACCAATGGTATGTTCACAGACAACCGTTTTAGCACAGGGAGAAATTCCTGACACTTACCATCTGCTGCCATCTTCTTTATCCTCTGCGGGAATGGTGGCGGTGATCGAGGTATAGCCCTATACACCTGTATGGCCCCTTGTTCCTTCCTTTTATCAGCTCCAGACCCCTTTTCACAAACTGAACCCTCAGTTAACTCAGCCTCACCTTCAAGTTTTGGGTAAACAACCTTATCATCCTCATTAAGCTCGATCTCCTTCTGTCTTTCCATTTCAACTACAACATGAAGGGGAGGTTCAGCAGTAGTCTTTCCACTCCTAGTCATCACTGCCATACAATAACTTTCATTCTTTGGATTTTGGATGGTGTTTCTAGGAAGTGTCCCTTTTTGCCTCTAGTTTAAGGATGCAAACACCAAGCTGCTGCTTAATCTGCTTTATTGTTGTAGTGTGGATTCAACCTTCTGGCCCATGCTAGATATGTCACCCCTAATATCCTTCAGCCGCTCATTAGTTGTTTGGAACTTTGTAGTAGCTCAGCCATCATACTCTCTAACTTTGAGGGTCCAACATCACGCTCATGGGCCCTGGGAGGAACATAAACACCAGTGCCATCATTGCGATAACCATCATTCTTTCTCCAATCACATTCCCGCTCATGACCTTTGCTCCTATCCATGTATCCATTCCTATTATAGTTGTATCTATATTGGGTTCGACCTTGATTTTTGGAGCCTTGGTGCCAAGTATCTTGTCCGGACCCTTGGGTGTTGGCCCGAAGACCCACCACCTAGTTGTCCAAGAAGTTTGCCTCTTTCTCAGAATCTGTCCACTCAAACCCTTTCTCCTGACCCTGAGCTCCAACTGCATTCACCTTTGAGAACCATAGCTTATAATGTGCTTCATGAGTAGGTCCAAGGATGTCCTCATGTGAGCTATCTCCTAATCACGCTCCTTCTCTTTTCTGCGTTGTTCCGTAGTCATACAAATAACATAGGTACCCGCATCTGTCTCTACTTCCCTGGTGTGCCAGGCCCTGTTCCTCTTGGTCACTCGGTCAAGTATAACATTTGCTTGCTCCGATGACTGAATCATTAATGCTCCTCCTGCCATTGTATTTGCTAAAGCCTTATTGTTGTTGTCCAAAGACCTGTAGAAGATTTCCAACAAACTTTCATCGAGAATTTTATGGTTTGGGCTCTTAGTCATCTTCTTCTTAAATCCCAGTCAAGTCTCATGCAGTGCCTCATTCTTCAACTGTCGGAAATTCTAGATCTCGTCTTTTAGCTGCAGCATCCTGGAGGGTAGGAAGAACCTTTCTAGGAAGGCTTGTTTAAGCTCCCTCCAGTTGGTAATGGAGTCATTGGGAAACTCTAATAACCCTAATGTATCCTCTAGAGAGAATGAATGGGAAGAGTCTCAACCTTATAGTATCCTGGCTTACACTGGGTAACCTTTACGTCTTGCATATACCAACAAAATTCATCAAGTGCAGGTTAGCATGTGACCACTAAACACCCCCTTCATATTAAGCAATTGGATCATTGTCCTAGTGATATAAAACTTTTCCCCATCAGGTAAAGGTGGAGGTATAATAGCTCCAGTTGACCCGACCTTATCAACATCCAGATCATCATCATCATAGAACTGAGAAGAATATCTTTGGACTCTATTTCCCTTTCGATGGAGGCCACCATTCACTACCTCATCACGAGCATCCTCGGCTTCCTGAAGTGCAGCTTGCCGAGCTTACTCAACTTGCCAAGCTTCTTCAGCTATACAGGCCTCTCTCTGCTTAGTGTTTTCCATCCTGTTCAGTGTTCTCTCTAACTCAAGATCCAATAAAATCAGGGGTTTTCGCTTCATCGAGTACTTGGCATCCACCAAGTGACAACCCGTGGGTGTCAAAAACAAAAGAAAATGTAAATGAGGAAAACAACCTAAAAGTCAAACACAAGCAATTACTCTAATCACAAGTCATATTCCCCGGCAACGGTGCCACTTTTTAATAACGCTCAAACTCACACTCCTGTAGAAAGTATGATGCAGATGTTATCAATAAAGAAACCAATAAGGTTGGGGTCGATACCATAGGGAATAAGGTCAAGATATAGAATAACACTAGTATTTAAGCTTTTAAGTCTGTTATTTTCAAAAAGGGGGTTTTATAAAAGCAAATATGTAACAATGTAGAGACTTGGCTGTTGTTTATCAAATTAATGAAAATAACTAGGAAATTGTTCCCCATAGATTTATAACTACTTCGGGTTTTACACTTAAGATCTTTTCCAATGCTTACTTATAGAACTAATAACTAGGGTCTATCCAAATGACTGGTGCATCCCTATTGGATAACTATACTCAATCACTGGCTTAGGTCTTATGAGTGATTTCACTTCAAACGTTATCAGTTTGTTCCAAATTAACTATCCTGCTATCATAACTCAAGTAATACAATGAACTATAAAGATCAAGGCTTTTTTGTAATTCTCTTTCCCTAATCTCTACTTCTCTAGATTCAAGAAAGTAAAGAATTCGAGCAAGTTCTAATGGTGCACTTCGTTAAGAAATATTAAAGACAAAGAGAATACAATACAAGCATTAGCATTGGTTAGAATCACTTTGTGCAAACCCTAGTTTGTTAATTCACCATGGTTCCCCCAATCCTAGTTGTGGAGATTTTAGCCTCTCATGATTGTAAAAAAATTAAGAGTATTCATAAAAAAACACATGATTTAGAACTTACAAAATAATTGGAAGAAAACCCACTTGATTATTGCAAAAATTAATGAAGAACAATGGAAGAATCAAAGAAAGAAATCTCCCAAAAATTTCTCTCAACAATCCCAAAAGTCAAAAACCTTTCTCAACAACCGTATTATGTTATCTTCTTACAAAATAACATAGAAAGGTATTTTTACAAATAATTAGAAACTTTTCCTAAATGGAAAGGGAAACTCCTTAAGCTGCCTCTAACTTCACAGACGACCCGTACCATGATTGTATAGGTTGTACCTTCACTCGTANCCCTTTTGTGGAGGACCCCACCTTTGGAAAGATTATAAACACACGTACCATGATTGTATAGGTTGTACCTTCACTCGTACGTTAGATGCCTCTTCTGATTTTGACTAACTGTTGGAAACTGGTATGACTCGTACCATAAACCTACGAGTTGTACTGTCTTGTCATGGTTCGAACTTGAAACTTCTGGCATCCTCTAATTATTTCCACGAGTGACTTGGTACGACTCGTACCTTTATCCTATGACTCATGACTTCTAGTCGTACCTTGAGTTCTTCCTCTCTTCAATTCTTATGAAGTTCACCACGGCTCTTTGGTACGGGTCATAGGAGGATAAAATGACTCATAGGTGCTAGCCATACTAGGAGACTGACTCAGTGCAATTTCGTCTGACTTTATCACGACTGCCTTGGTACAGCTCATACCAGGATGATACAACTTGTACCAAGAGTTGTACTTTAACTCCTTGGTTTAGCACATCTTCTGGACTTTTCCACCATTCTTAGTATGGCTCGTACCAGGATGGTATGGCTCGTACTGTGATCCCTAGCTTGCCCTTTTTCTGCATTTTTTCACTACTTTTGCACATTTCAACTCCAACATCCAATTTCCCAAAAAAACAAAGTAAAAGTGCATCATATCAGTATAAACATACTTCAGTCCATGCTTATTTCATCAGTTTTAAGCGTCGAAAGTGCTGTAAATCCCCAACATATCACCTCTCCCTTATAAGTGTGGCATGCTTCATACCCATGGAAAAGACTTTACCTCAATGCAATTTTCAGACACCCTAGGACACTCTAAACCTTTGCTCTGATACCAAATTTATCACGACTTGAACTGGGACCCCAGATCGAGATACCGGACCTAGAACCACGATGGCTCCAAGTCGACCCATAAATTGAACATAATAACTAAAGAACATAAATCAAGGCGGAATCTGATAATTGAAGCATGAATAAGCGAAAGTCTGAATAACATAACAAACACAATAGAGTCAACACCTGACAAAGTTGAAAATCTACATAATATCTGATAAGCCTCTAACATGTACGATGAGCAAACGGGAAAACCTCCCCAACTATCTTATTAAAGTATAAAACTAAATATAACATTATCAAATGCTAACCTGAATTTCCTCAGAAGATGAGGATTCACCAACGATGGGGACTGAACTAAATTGCGGGGAGCTGGACTAATGGCGGAATTGATTCTGATCGTCCAGACCTGTATCATGAAATGATATAGCATAGAGTATGCGGTCAGTACTTTGAATGTACTGAGTATGCAAGGTATGTAAAATATGCTGAGTAAATGTTAACTGAAATCATGAATATAAAAATAAATCATAAGATCACGAGAGTATAGAAGACATGATGAGATCTTAATATGAGTCATATATAGTCATAAAATGAGTATCATATCTGAATAGAATGACCAAATGCTAAACGTAGAAATCATATGACTTGTCATAGTTGAAATCATAATTAAGAGCTCATAAACTAATCATTGGGTCAAACCTGCTGTAAAAACATAATTCGTAAGTCATGAATATGAATAATTGAAATCATGAGGAACAATGGGAGACTTGTCATAACTGACACCATTACGATAGAGCTTATGTGATGCCCCAACTATCACACTCAAGTGGGCCATCCAAAACCTTGCCAAGGCTAAGGACGCTACCATGATATTGATATCAAGTTGAAAGACCCTTGCAAGTGGGGAAAACTCTCAAGGGATATCCCAATGTAAATATATAAACCTACATTAGTGAATAGTTCTAAGACTGGGGAACCTTGGAACCCCAAGCCTATGCAGTGCTAGACACTACTCCCACAAACATGCATAGTGCTCCTATTGTTTATCAAAAATAGCTATAATCATAATCGCATGCATAGTCTAAAATATGAACATGGGGAGTCTTGACTCCAAAACATACCATAAGCTGCATTAGGAGTCTTGACTCCAAAATATATGATAAGCTGATCTTATTAGCCTTGGATAAATCATGAAAACATACTTAGCTTGTGTGGGCTTGCCCAAATATTAAAATCATGCATACTTGTAATATAATTCATAAGTCAAAATCATGGATTCATATATGGGTAATGTATAAATATTCATTCATGCTAGATATCTCATCAAACTTGAAATCATGAGTCATAAACATAACTTTCCATAAAACTTGCATAATAGGGCATAATTTCTAATAAGTTGAAATCATAAATTTATAATCAATTTGTGTATAAAATCTACCCATAAGCCTTAAAACATGATTTGGAACATGAGGGGAATTGTTCCATAGACATATCATAGAGAATTTTATAAAATTGGGTTAAAATCCTATAAGATTATAAACTTGAATTCATGAACTTGAGGAGAAATTTAGGCATTAGAGTGAAAGGAAACTCTCATTCATAGCCCTACATACCTGGGTAAATTGATTCTCAACTTGTCTTTGAAAGCCCAATAGAATTGGGGAAGAATTGATAGAATTTCTAGATTGATCCTCCAAGAGAATTCAAAGCTTTGCATGCACGGGAAAGCCTAATGACTTGATATAGGCTAAACCCTCTTAAAACACTCCTTTCAGGAATTAAAATGAGGTACTTTAGGACTTAGGAGCTTAGGATTTACAAAAATATCCTTAATAATTTCGCAGGAAAACTACATTGCCAGTTGCTATGACTCTACCACGAGTCATTCAATCCTCCTACGACTCGTGGTTTGTTCCCCTAGTTAGCTAATATAATTTTCTCCAACTTTCTGAAGATTTCCATGATCACCTATCATGACCCATAACTCCCTACTATGAATCGTACAACCACTAATATAACCAGCACCTAAAAAATCTAATAACTTGTTATGAATCCTGACCACGAGTCGTACCAACACACCATGACTCGTGGTTAGGAGGGTGAAATATGGCTCTCTACAAAGGGCCATCCTACGACCCGTACAAACATCTTACGACTCATATGATGAATTGTATGGAGAGAGAACTTCCAGATTTTCCGCTGAAATATACTTCAAATCCCGAATCTAGTCTTAGTAACTTTTAGGGTATTATACATNCAGCTCAAGATTCATTACAACACCAAATTAATTATAGAACACAAAACTGATGAATTGTATGGAGAGAGAACTTCCAGATTTTCCGCTGAAATATACTTCAAATCCCGAATCTAGTCTTAGTAACTTTTAGGGTATTATACATGCCCTCAACATATCCTCGAGAATTTGAACTGTGCACTTATCCTAATCATCTATCTATGGGTGGTAAGTCGTAGTCAAATTAGTATGAGTACCCAAAACCCTCTAGAATGACTTGAAAAAATAAGCTGTGAACTAAGCGTCTCTATTCGAGATAATGGACACTAGGGTCCCATGCTATTGACAATCTCTCGAATATATAACTTAGCATAGTTTTCTGTCGAGTATGTCATCTTAATAGGTAGGAATTGTGCCAACTTTGTGAGTCAATCCATAATTACCCAAATCAAATCATTCTTCCTGAGTGAGCAAGGCAGACTTGTTACAAAGTTCATATTGATCATCTCCCACTTCCACACTGGTAATTTAATACTTGGGCTAGGCCTCCGGGCCTTTGATGTTCTGCTTTCACTTATTGACAATTCAGACACTTAGCCACGTAGTCCGCTATATTTCTATCCATATTGGCAAACTAATAAATTTCCTTTAAGTCATGATACATCTTGGTGAAGCTTGGGTAGACAAAGTATTTGGAGCTATGCGCTTCTTCCATTATTCACTCTCAAAGCCCATCCATATTCGAGGGACACACAACCTGCCTTGGTACCTTAAATTACCATTTCCCTCTTATTCAAAAGCCATAGTTTGGTGCTGGTGAATTTCTTCCTTCAAATGGAGTAAGACATGATCCTTATATTGCTTCCCTTTGTCACGATCCGAAAATGGGCCCGGATCATAAAAACGGGATAGGGAGCCCTGAAACACTCTGAGTCGATCCGTGGCATGAGCATACATCTAATTCATTCAAGAAAAGCAGAAGAATTAACATAAAAATCATGACAGAAACGAAATCATAGCATAAGATAGAAAAGCGACACAAAATCCATACATGACAGCTGAGTACTACAAATAGTCTGAAAGCCTCTAATCATAACAGACGAGTTAATGGGACAACACCCCAACTAACCCTACAATATTGAAAGCTGAAAGAAACACCAAAGTCTAAACATATGGCCCTCGGAACATGAGGACTCACCAAAAAGGGGCTAAAAGTACACTCTGAAGTGATCTAGATATGAGGATGAGCCTGAGAGCCAGAACTTGTATCATAAGATGATAGATCATAGAAAGTATGCGGTCAGTACATGGAATGTACCGAGTATGCAAGGTAAGTAAAACAGACATTTAAAATATATAAAAACTCATAATGGGCAGATGACATAGGGATTATAAATGACGGCTGATCACTTGACTCAGGTCCTTCTTGTTGATGAAATGATCATAAGAGTAGGACAACATTCTCGTAACATAAATATCGTAATATAACATAAGGCTCAAGCTTTCAAAACATTCCTAATACGATCATAATCATAATCATAAGATAAAAGATTTATTGGACTTGACTTGAGACAATAATAATCATAAACATGCATAAATCACAAGGAACAGTGGGAGACTTCTGTTAACCGACATACCCCATATGAGCACACATGGAGCCCGACTTGTAAACCTAGTCGGGAGGCCGTTCGTACCTTACCAATGGTACAACCATGAAAGTGTTATATCACCATGAAGAGGACCATTTGGGCCGGGGACAGACACAAAGGAGGTCTCAACATACCTATGGTGGCACGTAGTTTGTGAGATCCGGGATAGAACCTAGGCTCCGAACCTACTCGGTGTTTGATACTACTCCCAAAACATATATAATGCTCATAGTATATCATGCATGAGTTCATGGGCTAGTTAAATCATGATAATCATAGAAATGCTTGTAAGTACGTGAACTAGCCATGAATCAAGGTCCGTGAATCGGCCACAACATAATTCATAAATCATAGGGTTCATGCATACTTGTAGATCATATATATAACTTGTAAATCCTCAAATCATGATGGGTAATTGAATAAATTCATATTACAAATCATAAATTATTCTGGGTTCATAGATATCAACAATTAAAGAGTAGATCATAAATCAATTCATCATAGATCGTGCATAATTAGGCTTAATTTGGTAGAAATCAAAATCAAAAATTTTATATGTAAAATAAATGTAAAATCTGATAAAAATACATAAAATATGATGTAAATCATAAAAGCCCATTAGTAAATCATTAGTTTTTCACAAAATTGGATTCAAAACCCCATGAGATTTTAGATAGATTTTCATGAATTAAATAGAGAATGGGCATGAGTGTGAACGGGAACACCCATTTGTAACCTTGCATACCTGGGTAAGATTAGATTCTAAAGTTTTTGAATGCCCAAAGATGAATTGATAGGGAAAATCTTGAAGAATAGCTTGATCTCTCTAAAATTGTTCTAACTTGCATGCATGGATGAGGAAATGAGTAATCTGAACTTTCATATCCCAAAACGTCGTAGTTTAGGCCTTAGGAACTTAGGATTTACAAAAAGGCCCTTGCTAAATTCGCAGAAAATAACTGCTAGGTGGTCCTAACAGACGACCTGACGACTCGTTGCTAGAGGGCATGACTCGTTACTTCGCTCATCAAGTACACTGCCCTGTCTATTCTCCTGGGCTCCTAATGGGTCACTTCACGACTCGTTAGGGGTGACCACGACTCGTGGTCACCACTCGTTGAGTACACTGCCTTACTTCTTCATTTCTCACTCACCTCTTCCCACGATTTTCACTACGACTCGTTACTTCCTCCAATGAGTCGTGGGTCAGCTTCCGTTAAGTACACTGCCAACCTAATTTCTTTTACTCATTTCCCTTGACCATGGGTGACTCCACGAGTCGTGAGGACTGACCACGACTCGTTGTCATGCCCGTGGTGACTTAAATTTTCATCTTCCAACTTGGCCCCAGTCACTCACCACGAGTCACCCTACGCCTCACGGGTCACAAAACGACTCGTTCTGTGACCTGGTGCAAATATTTCACTTTTTCCCATTTGAACTTCCGAGTCTGATCCTTGGGCTCCCGGGGTATAAAAATATCTCCCCCTTGGGAACATTCGTCCTCGACACAAAAAAGAAGAGATATGCATTTATCACTATCAAATTCTGATCAGTTAAACCGAAAACTGACGGAATGACTACCTCCAATTCAAAATGTACACTAAACTGAATTTGCAAATCACATACATATCCATATACATAAAAGAAACTTGCGTGCATGAACTAACATGATACTAAATAGAGTTTTAAGTAAAAACTGATATCTCAAGCTGACATTGAGCCGGTATAGAGTAAATGTGGGTATCTAGCCATCATATCCACTTCGACTTCCCACGTAGCTCCTTCAACATGCTGAGTCCTCCATAACACTTTAACTGAAGCTACTTCTTTGTTCCTTAGCTTTCGAACTTGTCGATCTAGTATTTCCACTGGAACCTCCTCATAGATAAGGCTATCCTTTACACCAACTCTGTCCACCGGGACTACTAAAGCTGAATCTCCCAAACATTTCTTTAGAAGCAATACATGAAACACAAGATGCACATAAGATAACTCTGAGGTCAAGTCTAACTCATACGCTACCTTACCAACTCTTTTCATAATCCGGTAGGGACCAACATAGCAGGGACGCGTTTTCCTTTCCTTCCAAACCGCATGACTCCCTTCATGGAAGATACCTTCAGAAATACCCAATCGTCCACCTCAAACTAACTCTCTCCTCCTCACATCAGCATATGACTTTCAACGACTCTGAGCGGTTTTCAGCATGTCCCTTATCAACTGAACCTTCACCATAGCCTCATAAACCGAATCTGGCCCTATCATAGCTGCCTCACAAACCTCAAACCATCCGATGGGTGATCTACATCTCGCCCATAGTGAGCCTCGAATGGTGCCATTTGGATACTAGAGTGATAGCTGTTATTGTAAGTGAACTCGATCAGGGGCAAGTGATCATCCCAACTACCTTTAAAGTCCATCACGCAAGCTCTCAACATGTATTCGAGTGTTTGGATTGTCCGCTCTACTTGACCATCCGTTTGCAGATGAAACGTTGTGCTAAGTTTAACCCGAGTCCCAAGCCATTTTTGAAAAGACCGCAAAAAATGAGAGGTAAATTGAGTACCTCGGTCGAAAATAATAAACAAGGGCACCCAATGTAATCAAACCAACTCCCGGATATACAATTTGGCATAATCATCCACTGAATCTATGATTTTCACCGGTAGAAAATGTGCAGCCTTGGTCAACCTGTCTACCACCACCCAAATGGAATCATATTTCCGGGGAGTACGAGGTAGGCCTACGATGAAATCCATAATAATTTCTTCCCAATTCCAAGTAGGAATGCTGATATCCTGAAGTATTCCTTCCGGCCTTTGATGCTCAACCTTTTCTTGCTGACAGTTCGGGCACTTGGCTATGAATTCTGCAATATCCTTCTTCATGCCATCCCACCAATAAATTTCTTGTAAATCATGATACATCTTAGTGGCACCTGGATGGATAGAATACCTGGATCCATGTGCCTCATGCAATATCCAGCCTCTCAAATTAACAACATTTGGAACACATAGACGACCCTGGTACCACAAAAAACCATCTCCCCCTTGGGAGAAGACCTCCACCTTCTGACTTCGAACGACTTCTTTCAGCTTTACCAAAATCGGATCCTCATCTTGTCTAGCTTTCACATCAGTCACCAAGGATGATTCTGATCCATTTTGCACAACAAAACTGCCATCAGTAGAGTCGACAATCTAACTCCCAACCTTGCAAATCGATGGACATCTCTCACCAGCTCCTTCTTTCCCTCATCCACATAGGACACACTCTCCATAGAGAGCCTACTACGTGCATCCTCTACCACATTAGCCTTACCCGGATGCTAAAGGACACTCATATCGTAGTCCTTGAGTAGCTCCAATCACCTCCTTCGCTGAAGATTGAGATCTTTCTGTGTGAACACATATTGCAAGCTCTTATGGTTCGTAAACACATCCACTTGGACCCCATACAAGTAATGTCTCCATATCTTCAATGCGAACACCACCGCAGGCAATTCTAGATCATGGGTTGAGTAATTCTTCTCACGGACCTTAAACTGTCTAGAGGCATACACTATTACTTCCCCTCGCTGCATCAATACACACCCGGGTCCGATCCTCGAAACATCACAGTACACCACAAAACCATCCGTACCCTCGGGTAGGGTCAACACTGGTGCGGTAGTGAGTCAAGTCTTCAATTCTTGGAAGTTGTTCTCATAAGCCTCTGACCGTTAAAACTTTACCTTTTTCTAAGTCAGCTTGGTCAAAGGTGCTTCAATAGATGAGGAACCCTCAACAAACCTCTGATAGTAACCAACTAGGCCTAAGAAACTTTGAATATCTGAAGGATTCACCGGTCTAGGCCGATTCTTCACCGCCTAGATTTTCTGAGAATCTACCTTTATGCCTTCGCTTGAAACCACATGCCCCAAAAATACTATCGAGTTCAACAAAAACTCGCACTTACTAAACTTTGAATACAATTGGCGATCCTTGAGATTCTAAATCACTACTCTCGAATGAGCGGCATGCTCCTCCTCGCTCTGAGAGTATATGAGGATGTCATCAATGAACACAATCACGAACATGTCCAAATATGGCTTGAACACCCTATTTATCAGGTCCATAAAACCTGCAGGAGCATTGGTTAGTACAAAAAAAATAACTACAAACTCATAATGACCATACAACGTCTTGAAGGCTGTCTTCGGGATATCACACTCCTGAACCCTAAGCTGATGATACCCAGACCTGAGATCTATCTTTGAGAAACACATGGCACCTTGAAGGTTGTCAAACAAATCATTGATTCTGGGTAACGGATACCTGTTCTTAACGGTGACCTTGTTCAATTGCCGATAGTCAATGCACATTCGAAGTGAACCATCCTTCTTATGGACAAATAACACTGGTGCACCCCATGGAGACTTGCTTGGTCTGATAAAGCCCTTATCTAACAGGTCCTTTAACTGATCCTTCAACCCTTTTAGCTCGGCTTGATCCATCATGTAAGGAGGGATAGATATAGGCTGCGTATCGGGTAGAAGGTCAGTACCAAAATTCATCTCCTGCTCGGGAGGAACACCGGGCAAATCATCGGGAAAGACCTCTGGATACTCACACACCACCAAAACTGACTGGATAGTCATGGTCTCAGACTCAACATCCTTAACCCTAACTAGATGATACATGCAACCCTTAGAAATCATCTTGCGGGCCTTAAGATATGAAATAAATCTACCTTCTGGTATAGTCGAACCACCCTTCCACTCCAAAACTGATTCGCCTGGAAAATGAAATTCCACCGCAAGGGTTCTACAATTGATAGAAGCATAACACACATACAACTAATCCATGCTAAGAATAATGTTAAAGTCAGTCATGGCTAATTCTACTAGGTCTGTGGAGGTGATTTACTGCAGTATAGTGACCGGGCATCCACTATACACCCGCCTAGCTACAACCAAATAACAAACAGGGGTAGAAACCAAAAATGGTTATAACAGAGTCTCGGGACTAACTCCAAAGCCACTAGCAATGTAAGGGGTCACAAAAGACAAGGTATTTCCCGAATCTAGCAAAGGATAAACATCAATATGAAAAACACGCAAGTTACCAGTGACCACATCTGGGGAGACCTTCTGTTCCTGGTGGGGTGCTAAAGTATAGAACCTAATTTGACACTGACCACCGGCTGAACTGGTCGAGGAACCTTGCTGAGGGAGACGTGCTACTGGAGCGGAAGAACTGGCTTCTGGCATACGGGCTCCACCAACCCCTAATCTGGCTGAAGGGAAATCCCTGAGTCTATGTTTGGGTTTGCCACACCTTAGAAAAGCATTCGAGCCGATTAGGAACCTCCCGGGGTGATTTTTGCCGCACCCAACACAAACTGGGAAAATGTGCTCCACCTGCATGCTACTCTGGCCTCTCGAATCTAGAGACCTGCTCCTCCGATCCCCTAGGAATCTAGATGGCGTATTGGCCAATGATGGTGCTAGAGCAATAGACCTATGCTGAGACTGCTGACACTGTCCACCCCCTGATCTGACTTGACAAGTCCCGTAACTGTCGATCCTGGCCCTCTTGGCCTCTCTGTACCTCCGATACACCGACTCCATCTGTTGAGCATGCAACACAATATGGGGAAAATCTATATCCTGATGCAACATGGCGATCCTACAATCCTTATCCAAGTAGTCCGCCACCCCATGCGCAAATCAACTCACTCGAGTCCTCTGGTCTTCCACCAACTCTGGTGCATACTTAGATAGTCGGGTGAACTCCAATGCATACTCCTGAACCGACATGTCACCCTGCTTCAAGTTAACAAACTCGGTCGCGTTTTGCTCCCTCATCTCCCGAGGGAAGAATTAATCCAAGATTGCTATGTTGAACTCTTCCCAACCAATAGGGCCTGCACCCACTGCCCTAGCATCTCTCCACTGTTTGAACCATGTGTGGGCCACCCCATTAGTTGATAGGAGGCAAAATCAACACAATCTCCATTGGTCACCCCCATAACCTGGGTGATCTTTAGAATCTCCTCGATGAAATCGTGCGGGNCCCATAACCTGGGTGATCTTTAGAATCTCCTCGATGAAATCGTGCGGGTCCTCATCCACCTTGGACCCAAGGAACTCCGGAGGGTTCATCCTCAAGAAGTCTCTAATCCGAGTTGCTGCCGTAGTGCCATTCTATGGGATATGTGCAACAGTCTGTTGGTTGACTTGAGAGGTCAAGGCCTGCGCCAACATCTGGATAGCCACCCGAAACTCCGCGTGGGCAACTGGCTCTGGTGCTTGGGGCTCCTAAACATGTTGGGATTGCTGATGCCCATGATCATTGCCATCTCCATGGCCCTCACCATTTCCATTCCTTCTTTAGTTCATTCTCCTGGGAGCCAGTATTCTGCAATCACGAATAGCACGAATTTAGAAGGATAGAAAGACTTTCATCGCACGATATCGATCATGAAAGAAGGGAACATTTCCTAAACATCTCGTAGCCTCTTCATCATAGGTGTGGCGCGCTTCACTCCCATGAAAAAGACTCTACTTAAGGCGGTTTTCCAGACACCCTAGGACACTTCAAACCTATGGCTCTAATACCATGTTTTTCATGACCCGAACATGGGCTTGGATCATAAACACGGGACAGGGAGCCCCGAAATACTTCGAGTCAACCCATGGCATGAGAATACACCTAATTCATTCAAGGAAAGCAGAAGACTTAACATAAAAATCATGATGAAAATGAATAATAGCATAATATAGAAAAGAGACACAAAATTCATACATGAGAGCTGAGTACTACAAATAGTCTAAAAGCCTCTAATCATAACAGATGAGTTAATGGGACAACACCCCAACTAACCCTATAATACTGAAAACTAAAAGAAACATCAAAGTCTAAACATATGGCCCTCAGAACATGAGGACTCACCAAAAAGGGGCTGAAAGTACACTCTGAAGTGATCTAGATATGAGGATGAGCCTGAGAGCCGGAACCTATATCATAAGACAATACAACACAGAAAGTATGCGGTCAGTATGCGGAGTGTACTGAGTATGTAAGGTAACTAAAACAGACATTTAAAATATATAAAAACTCATAAATGATCATAAGAGTAGGACAACATGCTCATAACATTAATATCGTAATATAACATAAGGCTCAAGGTTTTAAAACATTCGTAATACGATCGTAATCATAATTATAAGAGAAAAGCTTTATTGAACATGAATTGAGCCAATATACATAATCATAAACATGCATAAATCATGAGAAATAGTGGGAGACTTCTCTTAACCGACATACCCCATATGAGCACACATGGAGCCCGACTTGTAAACCTAATCGGGAAGCCATTTGTACTTTGCCAAGGATAGAACCATGAAACTGTGATGTCACCATGAAGAGGGTCATTTGGGCCGGGGATAGTCACAATGGAGGTCCCAACATACCTACGGTGGCACATAGTTTGTGAGATCCGGGGCAGAACTTGGGCCCCGAATCTACTTGGTGTTCGTTACTACTCCCAAAACATATATAGTGCTCATAGTATATCATGCATGAGTTCATGGGCTAGTTAAATCATGATAATCATAGACATGCTTGTAAGTACGTGAACTAGCCATGAATCAAGGTCCGTGAATAGGACAAAACATAATTCATAAATCATAGGGTTCATGCATACTAGTACATCATAGCTGACTCCACGAAAAGGCCCTTACTAAATTCGCAGAAAATAACTGGCAATTTGTCCTAACAAACGACCTGATGACTTGTTGCTACAGGGCATGACTCATTACTTTGCTCGTCAAGTGCACTACCTTGTCTATTCTCCTAGGCTCGTAATGGGTCACTTCACGACTCGTGGTCACCACTCGTTGAGTACACTGCCTTACTTTTTCATTTCTCACTCACCTCTTCCCACGACTCTCACCAGCACTCGTTACTTCCTCCAACAAGTCGAGGTCTGCTTCTGCTAAGTACACTACCAACCCAATTTCTTTTACTCATTTCCCTTGACCACAGCTAACTCCACGAGTCGTGAGGACTGACCATGACTTGTTGGTCATGCCCGCAGTGACATAAATTTCCATCTTCAAACTTGGCCCTAGTCCCTCAGCACAAGTCACTGTCATGACCCGAGAGTACACCCGGATCATAGACATAGGACAAGGAACTCCCAGAGGCTCCAAGTCGACCCATCGCATAATCATCGCATACACTTAACATAAGAAACATCAAACATCATGAACAAGTGGAAGAACTGACTAGAACTGATGTAAATCAAAACGACAACTTAATAACATTTAAATACAATGTTGATCCTGTCAAACAAGTCTGAAAGCCTTCTAATAAACTAATGAGTTTCTAGGACAAGCCCATAGATAACTCCAAAAGTTTGAAAACTAAAACAAGATAAAATGAGAGTATAAACCACATCCTCGAAAGATGAGAACTCACAATGAGCAGCTGGAAGAGAGAGAAGCGTATCTAGTCACGCGACTGAACTTGGAGACCTGGATCTATATCATAAAATGATATAGCACAAAATGCGTGCGGTCAGTACTTGGAATGTACTGAGTATGCAGGGATGTAAACAAACAACTCATAAGCATCAATATACAAATAGGGAGTACCGTGAATCACCGGGTTAGTAACGTAATCGAAAAGAGATACAACAATATGTATGATATCCTCATATTCATTTAAACATAATCACATGATAAGGACATTCATTGTTTCAAGTTCAACTGGGGCACAAAAGTATAGGTCTTAATGATACAGGAATGCAAAGTCATGACTGATATATAAAGGGTCCCCGACTGCCCAAGGGAAACATTCTCACTCGTGAAAATCCCTAACCATCAAAGGGAGGGAAAACTTTATGTAAGAATTCACTGACTAGCTAGAGATGTACGAAATACTCTTGCTAACAAGAACTCCCGACCGACTAGGAAAATACTCTTGCTAACGAGAAATCCCGACCAACTAGGGAAATACTCTTGCTAACGAAAATCCTGACCGACTAGGGAAATACTCTTGCTAATGTGAAATCCCAAATGACTAGGGGAAATACTCTTGCTAATGAGAAATCCCGACTGACAAGGGAAATACTCTTGCTAACGAGAAATCCCAACCGACTAGGGAAATACTCTTGCTAATAAGAAATCCCAACCGACTAGGGGAAATACTCTTACTAATGAGAAATCCCGACCGACTACAAAAATACTCTTTCACGCCCCACCTTGGGAGGCATGACCAGCACCTGGTGCCCTACTAGGACCTGAACTGCCGAGTTGACTTAGCCTAATCACCTCTGGTGCAGGGCTGACTCTAACTCTAGAATCAGGAAAACAACGGGCTATATAGTGGCTGTAAATACAACCCCGGTTGACAAGGCCTATAGCCACCTATGTAAGATAAACAACTAACCAGAGACAAACAATCATAGGGAGTCCTATGTAGGCCGACAAGGCCACCATGATATCTACTTATAACTGGAGAGTAAAATCCGATGCCAAACTGAACTATGACCGACAAGGCCACCAATCAATAGCTAAACAGGGCCCCACATGGCCAACACACATAATATAAAACAAATATGAGCCCCACATGGTCGATATCATCTAACCACAGGGAAGTAACAAAATCTGCAATCCTCTAGGAGTAATAAGATGGTTGGGACAGGGCCCCGACCTACCCATACTGTACAAACAAAAGGAATAAACCTCTATCACACAAGCTCCAGAAGAAGGGAGCTGACGGTTCTGTACGGCTGACTGGAACTACGAGGGACCTGCTCCTCGTCTATCTGTACCTGCAGGCAAGTAATGCAGCACCCCAGAAGAGGGCGTCAGTACCACGGGTACTCAATATGTAAGGCAATAACTTTAAATGACTGAAAGTAAGAAATAGAACTGACAATGACTGAAGTAAAGAAAACGGACTGAAGATGACTGAAGTAGTGAAATCAGGGGTAAACATAACTGTAATAAGGAGGGTAGGAGTCATACCTGACAAAGGAGGCATCATATTGTCTCTCTATTAGTAACTAAAGCAAACATAACCCCTACTTGGCCCCCATAAGCCGGAAGGCACAATCAACACATAATAACCCACCCGGGCCCCCATTAACCTTAGTGAGTACACCTTAATATATATACCCCTATCTAGGTAATACTGAGTTAACTACCATCTATAAGCGTCCTGCCGATCCCTTGGGTTTAAAACTAGGCCTGCTCGACCCCTGACTATAGCTGTGTCTGAGTTCGGAGGACTCCTGATATCTACACCCCGGGCGTAAACGCTTGGCGGGGTATGTATAAGGCCAACCATGTCATATGAGGATCTGGATCCCCATCTTCGTCCCTTGCGGATTGCATGTCGCTCCGTAGAGCGACGTATTCTCGCCCCTGGCGGGTGGCGACATAGCTATTAACCCTGAGGTGGTCACAGAGGGCTATATAGGTGTAATCCAGCCCAAAACAATACAAATTACGAGCCTCAACTAACAACAACAACTAGACATGATAGCATACTCCTAACATGCTTTACTAGGAT
Source organism: Datura stramonium (assembly GCA_018107945.1). Classification (NCBI taxonomy): domain Eukaryota; kingdom Viridiplantae; phylum Streptophyta; class Magnoliopsida; order Solanales; family Solanaceae; genus Datura; species Datura stramonium. Next base: position 228,934 of record JACEIK010000639.1, read on the forward strand.
TCATACTAGACTATTATGTTGATGAACCTAACATGCTTTACTGGGATTCATACTAGACTATTATGTTGATGAAACTAACTTGCCAAAAGAAAATGCCTTAACATACCTCGTTCGCTGTTTGCTGATTAACTGACGAGTTTCGGCTCGTGTTGAACTTCCCTTCTCAACTGTAATCATATTTAAAGAAGAGTAGGGCTACTTTATTACCATATTCGAAGAAAACAATAACTTATATATATATATACTGACTATACATCAACTTATCGAAAGACGATCAAAAACTCATAATTTCTCGGGAATCTAGAAGGGAGAAATACTTAGTTTAGGCACGTGATCGTATTGACACTAGTTTGAAACAATTCCATCAACTTAAGCTCGGCGAGAAGACGATTTGCCGAGTGTATTTTACGAAAATAACTCCGTAGCGATGCTCCCTGCAACTTTATACTTTAATACCCGGAGTTAATTTTGATTTGGACGGCGTTTAGCGGCGCAATCAGACGATTATTATCATCTCCCTTCGCTTCTACCTCTATTCTGGACGAGATTTGTATAGAAATAACATAACATCTAAGTGTGAGGCCTTTATATCCTTGAGGCAGCAAATAAGGCAACATGGCACTCTGCTGATCGCGCTGATTCTGCTCCTTGCCACTTTGGTTAACGCTGAGAGGGCTGCTCCATGCCACTTTGCCCCTCTAGCAACCTAGTTCGGCCTCCTCCCGTGAAATCCCAACTTTGTAATCATTCGGCCTTTCCCCGGGCCCTTTCCTCGTACGTATGGCACTCTAAAACTCTCAACCAACGTACGAATAGGCTGACTAAACATTAGAAACTTACGGTGTGTAACACTCTTGCTAACGAGAAATCCCAACCTACTAGGGGAAATACTCTTGCTAATGAGAAATCCCGACTGACTAGGGAAATACTCTTGCTAACGAGAAATCCCGACTGACTAGGGAAATAGTCTTGCTAACGAGAAATTCCAACTGACTAACACTAATCCAATCGCAACAGCTAATCAGAGACAAAGGAAATTTAATGATTTTCATCATACAACATTCTTATTGACAGGGTGGGGCTACTTTCTAATAACATCAACCCAACAGTTGCAATATCATTCTTATGCGTTATCATCATTATGCACCTCATCATGGAATCTAATTTATAGTTATCTCAAGCATCTCTTGCTAACGAGTATCCTACAGGGTGACACTATGCATAAACTGTCATGACATTCTGAACTCCAAGTTCATGTCATTCACATGTAATACAAGATCATGCGTGGTTTATAAATACAACTCATACTCTATCAAGATATATGACTTCGCTTACATAGGTATATGACACTCCACACACTTGTCACAATCACTCCTTTGTGAACTCTTTAGCCATGGGTATTTTAGATTCCAAGATTTTCATAAAAATAATTTTAATAAGGAAAACAATATAGAATCCGCCCAGACTTCGTAGTTCAACAATGGAGGTAAAATCTTCTTACGTCAAATCAATTAAATCTAAAGCATGGTAAGGGCACCTAAGTTATTTCAACCACTCAAGCCCATAACTTCTACTCAATCCCATATGATCATCAACATCATACTCAAGCCATTAGGGCTAATTATGCAATATTTTCACACTCCCATCATGTTCATGAGTTTCTACAATAATCATGAAAGAAATGTACAATTCCCAATCAATACTAGAATAAATTTAAGAAGAACATACTACATGCATACATACTCACCTAATCTTCACAATTTCATCATATTCATGCATGACTACGAAAATCAAGTCAACAATAAGCAGATCCCATTTATTACTCAAGTCAATTCATGAAGAACATGCTACCATCATGCAATCCCAACATATAATCCATATTCCAAAGCAACCCATTAATTAACATTCCAATTTATTCCATAATTGCAATAATTATAGCATTTAAGAACGAGGAATAAAGAAGAAATTACCCATTTCTGAAACCCCAAATCATGACACTCAAAATAGATTTAAAAATTGGATTCTTATTGAAAATATTTTGGGCACAAGGAGGAAAGGATATCCTTGTTGAAGTCCCGCATACCTGGTAGATGAAAATCCTGCTTGATTACCTTCCTTGAAGCTTGAAGATGAAACCCATAGGATATTTGAGAAGAGAGGAGGAAGAAGGAGATTAAGAGAATGAGGGTTTAGGCTTTGGAAAACCCTTAAAAACGTCCCCAAACATACCCAAAACGACATCACTTTAAATCCGGGAGCGTGGTATTTTACCAACCTGCCCCTGAGAAAATCTAAAAAATTTCCTGAACTGATGCCACGAATCACCTGACGAGTCGTTGTTCCACCCAATGACTCGTTAGGACATTTGTCAGGTCTACTGGAAATTCTCAACCTCCAGGCCATGGCCAACACCACGACTCGTCACCATCTCCCACGATTCGTTATGCCCTTCCATTAAGTTCACTGGAAATTTCCTTAAAACCAAAGCTTCTCCCTCCTAACGACTGACTTGATGAGTCGTTATCAGGAAAGACGACTCGTCAGGTCGTCCGTATCCACTGGACCGACTCACCTCCCTTGACTGCTCCCCCATGAGTCAAACCACGACTCATGGGGCCACCTAACGAGTCGTTCCTTGACTCGTCTTGTAACAAATTTCTCCTGACTATTTTTGCTGCACATCTTCAAACTCCGGGGTCTGATCTCTAGTACTTACGGGGTGTTATAGTCACCGGATGACTCGCGGTCCATCCTCATGGGTCATAGAATGACTTGTTCTGTGTCCTGGTGCAAAAATTTTAGTTTTCCCCATTTGAACTCCTGGGTCTGATCCTTGGGCTCCCGGGGTGTAACACCCTTTTACTTCTGCACTTAGGAAAAATTCCTCTCTATTTAGTACCACCACACCACCATCCTTGGAGTAAATAAGAAAAACCCCAAGATTGCCAATTTGTGAATATCTCTAGCTAAGTCTTTCTTACTTCCTTCTATATGAGTCAAACTTTCCATGGAGCTATTACACCCCAAACTAGGGGAGGCACGACCGACACTCGATACCTTTTAGACTGAGGACCCACCAATATCTCAATTGTAACTGTAACATTTAGGCCACCTATGAAAATCTACTATAGCACAACACATGGACCGATGAGGTCTTAACTCAATAATAATAAGAAAAGATAAGCCGACAAGGCTACAACACAATCTGAATAAACTGTGGAAGGCTGGCGAGGGCATAAACTATACTGTACTTCTCAAACCAAGTCCACAAAGCCTCTATAGGAGTACTAAACTGATGGTCAGGAAAAGGCCCCGGCCTACCAATCTTTGTACAACAAAACTCGAATGCATGCAAAAATAGAACTAGAGCAACTTCTTTGAAGAGAAAGGAAAATACGGACTCTGTAGATGAACTCAATTTCCGACTACAATGAACTATCAGAACCTCTATCTACTCCTGCAACATGAATGTAGGGGTCCACAAGTGAAAGGATGTTAGTACGAATGAAATATAGAGGTATGTAAGGCTGTAAAGAAATAACTATAAGACAATAACAATAAGATAACTGAAATCAAATCAATGAGATAGGGTAAGAAAGAGACAACCTACAACTCTACAACCTGAAACCCTATATGCATGAATACATGCAATATCTGTATTGCATGTATGTAGGGTCCTTCCATTACTCCGACCGAATATAATGTAGTATATAATCGCCTGTAGGCCTTTCTATACTCAAATCAGGTATAATATATTCGATATTTTGACCATATAGTATATATGAATATATTTTGATTCTCGAACGGAATAATATATAATAAAACATATAACTCTTTCAAACTCATGGATTGACTATAACTTGATATGAACTCAAGAAATATGAACATATGACTTGGAGCCTTAGGACTTGGAGTTACCATGAAACTTAGGATCTTGCAATTGCTTTAACTTGATAGCTTGTAGATAGTTCTTAGGGAGCATTAGGATTACGCTCAAGATTATATATGTTGTAATATGTAAACTCTAAAACAAGGGTTCCACCTTGGGGCAGAAGAACTTATAATTCATAAGCTTGGAAGCATAGAGATGTCTTATAAAAAATTTTGGAGTTAAACTCTAGAGCTTAGGAAACTTGTAGCGTGTTAACTTAAAAGCTTAAGGATCTTATGACACCTTTGGCTTAAAAGTTTGAAGAAAACTTTAGAAGCTTTTAAAATTAATCTCAAGACTTTGGAGTAGATAGTTTGACACTTTATCCATTGGAAGTCAAGGTGTAGAGTCCTTTTAGAACTTAAATCTATCACCTTTACATCGATTTAACTTAGTTATTTAGCAGCTAATAACCAATTCCCTCTTCACCGGGTCTTCTTAGCAATTCATCAACAATATATACTATCTCTACAAAATAATCTATCAACAACAATAGCCTTCACAACATCCTTCAATTTAACTAATTCATCAAGAACATGCGTTTTGAATTTTACAACTTATTAACAATAATATTCCTCTTATTATGCCTTATTTCCAATTATGATTTCAACAAGTAGAGTCTAAAAACTTAGAGTTATTTAGGTTCATGATAAGACAAGAGTTAGGTAATGAATATAGACCAATAAATTGGAACTTCAAACAAGAACAATATCATATTCATCCTACTACATACGTCGATATTAATACAATTCAATCCTTTGCTTCATAATAGGGTAATCATTTGAATTCCTATAACATAATATAGCTTCAACTTGCAGGTTCAACTTAGGAAAATCTAAGAAACACTTTGATACACATGACTCAACAACTATTACACTTGAATTCATGCGATTGAAAGAGGAGTGGCACCTTTACATACCTCTTATCAGTAGTTTTGACTTTACCGGCAATCACCTTAGCTTAAAATTGTAGTTTCCTTAATATACAGACACATATACATATACATACACCTCATTTCAACTTTCTTAATCATCCAATAAGCACAACAATTACTTACGACTTTCTACGAGGCATAAAACTAAGAATTTCATAGAAATAGGAAGGTAGAAAAACTTACTCAAGCTTGTGAAGGATCTTAGCTATCGAGGAAGTAAGTTTCCAGAAATTTCACTTCTTTGTCTTCTCCTAATCTGAGGTAATTTTGATGAAATGTCTCTACGAAGACTTTCTTTATGCCCTCAAGAATCTATGTCTAAGATGGATTGATGTTTGGAGGTGATTTACTACCTTAATTCTCTTCAAATATATAGAAAAACCTAAGAGGGAAATGTTTGGGGTGAGCTGCTTCCTGGGAGATTTCTAGAAAATGACTAATCATATAACTTATACACATATATATAGGGCAAGCTTGGTGGCCTACTGCATCATGTGGAGCGTCACGGTCCACGTCTTGGTAGGCCTTCTGGCCTGGCCTTCGATTATCTCATCCATTTGTTAATCGATTCATTTGCACACTCAAACTTCAAACCTTCTACAATGTATAAAACTTACTCTTTAGATTCATAACATGTACATACATGCATCAAGTTATATGATAAAATACAGGGTGTAACATCCTCCCCCGCTTAGAATCATTCGTCCTCGAATGGAGTTTATATTTTACTCATCAACTCTTTTCATGCACTTCTAGGATTCATAATATAAATATAAATTTATCAAAAAAGTACCTCTATGATGTATTTAAGCAATAAATAAATAAGGATACTTTTGCCTCATCTCCTCTTCTGCTTCCCACGTTACTTCCTCAATATTATTGCTTATTTGCAACACCTTTACTATGACGACTTCTTTTGTCCTGAGTGTCTTGACTTAATGATCAAAAATAGAAATCAGTACCTCTATATAATCCATTTCTTCAAATATCTAACATTCTTAATAGGTATAATACGTGTCGGATCTCCTAACACTTTCATACCATTGACACATGAAATACAAGATGAACTGGTTCAAGTTCTACTGGCAACTAAAGTTCATAAGCTACTTTATCTGTTCCGCAGATGATTCTATAAGGCCCAAAATACCTTGGGCTTAGCTTTCCCTTCTTACCAAAATACGTAATGCCCTTATAGGTGAGACTTTCAGAAAGACCCAATCTCTAGCCTTAAATTCTAAAGCTTGGCGGCATATATCAGTATATGACTTTTTTCTGATTTGAGTTATCTGCAATCTATTTCTAACAAGCTTTACCTTTTTCCATAAATTGTTGTACCAAGTCTATACCTTGCAACATTGCTTTACCAACTTCAAACAAATCGATTGGCGATCTACACTTTTGCCCATATAATGCCTCATATGGAGCAATCTCTATGCTCGCATAATAACTATTATTATCAAAAAATTCAATTAGAGGAAAATATTCATCCCAACTCCCTTTGAAGTCTAACACAGGCACGTAGCATATCTTCAAGTATTTAGATAGTGCATTAAGCATATCCATCAGTCTGAGGATGAAACGTTGTGCTGACATTCACTTGAGTCCCCAAGCCTTTCTAGAATGACTTCTAAAAGTTCACTATAAATTGAGCTATCCTATATGAGATGATAGATGTTGATACTCTATGGAGGCAGATTATCTCACGGATATACAATCTGACATAATTTGTCACTATGTTAATAGTCTTGACAAGTAGAAAATGAGCTGATTTTGTTAGTCTATCAACAACCACCCAAATAGAGTCATACTTTCTACTTGTTCAATGAAATATTATAATGAAATCCATGCTAATCACTTCCTATTTCCACATTGGGATTTCTATGTTCTATTTTAATCCTCCGTGTCTCTAGTTTTAAACTTTCACTTGATGGCAGTTCAGGCACCAAGCTACTATGCCTGCAATATCTTTCTTCATATTATTATACCAATAAAGCTTTTATAAATCACAATACATTTTTGTTGCACCTAGGTGTACTCAATAACAGGAGTAATGTGCTTCAGTTAGAATTTTTTTCCTATAGCTTACCTACATTAGGTATGCACAAATGACCTTGATATTTGAGAACTCTATCTAACCCACATTCAAACAAGGCTTGCTTCTGCTGTGGAATGCTATCATTCCATTTCACTAGCTCTAGATCATCATACTATCTCTATTTCACTTTTTTGAGTGATGACTCCATCTTCGATATCTAACAACCGAATATGCAAATAAACTACTACTACACTACTTTCACCATTTCTACTTTGTCAGCTTCAATATGACATAGACTTCCCACAGACTTGTAGCCTAAAACATCAGCTATTACATTTTCCTTACCCAGATGGTATAGAATACTCACATCATAGCCTTTCAGCAATTCTAACCATCTTCTCTGCATTTGGTTCAATTCCTTCTGCTGAAATAAATACTGGAGGATCTTATGTTGTGTGAATATGTCAATATAACCCCATACAAATAGTGATGCCAAATCTTCAATGCAAACACTACTACTGTAGTTCAAGATCATAGGTAGGGCAGTTCTGCTCATGCATCCTCAACTGTCTCGAGACATAGGCAATGACTTTACCATGCTGTATCAGAGTACAACCCAATCCAATTTTGGAGGCATCACAGTATATAACATAACCTTCTGTGCCTTATGGAAGAGTCAAGACACGCACTGATGTCAGCCTATTTTTCAACTTTTGAAAAATCCGCTTAGATGCCTCTTTCCTCTAAAACTTAGCTGCATTGTGAGCCATCTTTGTCAATGGAGCGGAGATGGTAGAAAAGCCCTCTACAAATTTACAATAGTAGCCTGCTAATCCTAGAAAGCTACGAACTTCTATAGGGTTCAAAGTTCTGGGCCAATTCTTAATATCTTCAATCTTCTGATTGTTGACCCTTATACATTCACTTGTATTGACATGACTAAGAAAAGAAAAAATTGTTATCTAAAATTCACATTTAGAGAATCTAGGATATAATCTGTGGTCCTGGAGAGTTTGCAACATTACTCTCAAATGATTTGCATGTTCAGCTTCAAATTGGGAATAAATAAGAATATTATCAATTGGGATAATCATAAATACATCTAGAAACTGCTTAAACACCTTGTTCATTAGATCCATCAAGGTTGCTGCGCCATTGGTAAGCCTAAATGACATCACCAAAAACTCATAGTGGTCGTACCTGGTCAGGAAATTAGTCTTCGAATATTAGTTTCCTTAACTTGTAGCTGATGGTATCTAGACCTCAAGTTGATCATACAAAAACACCTAACATCCTCTAACAGATAAAAAAAGTCATTAATTTTGGGGAGGGGATACTTATTCTTGATCTTTACCTTATTCAGTTATTTTTAATTGATACGCATTCTCAATGTTCCATCTTTCTTTTTTACAAATAGCAACGGCACACCCCTTAGTGATATACTTAATTGAATGAAGCCTTTCTCAAGCAAACCCTCCAACTGCTCCTTTAGTTCTGTAGGAGCCATCTTGTAGGGAGGTATAGAAATCGACTGAGTACCTAGAAATAAGTCAATGGAGAATTTTATTTCCCTTTCAAGAGGGACTCCAAGATGGTCTTATGGAAAGACTACTAGAAATTTATTCACTACTGGAACTGACGAAGAGTCACATATTTACTTTCCAGGTCTCTAACTCAAACTAGATGAGAAATACATCCTTTAGATATCATCTTCTGAGCCTTAAGGTGTGAAATAAATCTACCTTTTGGTGTTGCAACATTACCTTTCCATTCAGAACTAGCTCGTATGCAAAATGGAGTCTAACAATATTTGCTCGATAATCGACATTGGCACAACATGTTGCTATCTAGTCCATTCCAATTATCAACTCTACTAATTTAGCTAAAGTGAGTTTATCACATACTAACACTGTACAATTACGAGAGACACTTTTGGCTAAAACAAACTCACGTATTAGCGTACAAACAATAAAAGACTCAGACAAAAATTTTGGAATTACTTGGAACTTACTCATAATCAATGGAGTGACATTAGAAAGGGTAGATCGGGGATCTAATAAAGTATAGACAGCACAAGATAAAATGACCAATGTACTTGTAACCATGTTAGATGATGACTTCTTATCTCGACGATCACCTAAGGTATAAAATTGGTTTTGTGCATTCCCTGCACTCGATGCCTCTCCTCATATACCTTTGCCATGATAAACCATGACCTAAGGTTTAGATCTAAGAGGTTGAACTGAAGATGACGAGGCTATTGCTGACCTTGAAGGCTGAGCCATGTCTCCTTTACCTCTATTTGGATACTACTGCAGAAAATGACTAGGCTATCCATAACGATAACACACATTATGTCCCTACTAGTACTGCCTTAGATAGGTTCTACCCTACTAAGTATATGGAGGTAAAAGTGCATCTCCTATCATTAGAAACTGGAAAAGGATGAACTCTGGTATCGTCTCTAGAAGCTGGGGCGAGCACTCTTTATAGGGCGAATTGACTGTCTGGATGACTAAGGTCTAGGGTCACTGTGAAGCTCTTGGTAAGAACCTACTATTCTAGCTCTCTTTCTCTGATCCCTTTATGTAACACCCCAAAATTTCCTACGACCAAGCCCTAGACATGTAGCAGATTCAGTAGAAAATCTGCATTTTTTATTAGAACGACTCGTGGTACGAGTCATTGTTCCTTGGTACGGGTTGTAGAAGGGAGTCGTAATGAGCCAGAAGTGTTCCCAAACAAGTGATAATGACTTATGGAATGAGTCATAGGTTGATGTAATGAGTCTTGGTCAGGATTCATGGTACACTACAGGTTGTCAGATCTTTGACCTACAAGTCAAGGTATGACTCGTCATTTGGTATGATAGGTTGCGGGAAAGAGTCATAATATATGGTGAGTGGAATATTTAAGGGATATAATGGGTTATTGTATAACTCATTATAGGAAACAACGAGTTGTTGTATGCAGTCGTGGAATGTTTGTTTGGGGGATGAGGACCCTGAACCACGAGCTATGGCATGACTCATTGTAGGAAACAACGACTCATTGTGAGGTCTGCGGTTTGAGAAATAGTGAGCCTAGAAAACGTAGTGGACTAACAAAGAGAGAAAACCACAATTCATTGTTTGTGGGAATGACTCATGGTACGACCCATGGTGCCCGACAGTCGATTTTTAATTACGTGTTCCTAAGGGTATTTTTGTAAATTCCTAAGCTCCGAACTTCATAATGACATTTTTTTGAGCCTTGTGATGAGTGTTTTAAGAGGGTTTAACATATACTACGTCATTATTCTCCTATGCATGCATTGATTTAAAATCCTCTTCCAAGATCAAACTAGAATTCCTCCTCAATTCTCTTGGGCTTTCAAGACCAGTTTGGAAATCAGTTTACCCAGGTATGTATGACCGTGAAGGGGGGGGGGGGTTACTTCCACCCTCATTCCCAAATTTTGTCTCTAATTCCTTTATTCAACTTCCTAATCAAGTATTGATTTCTAGGGTTTTAACCCAATTCTATGAAATTATCGAAGCTATGTTCATAGGTCCAATATCCTCATTTTATAATGTATGGATTAAGTCTAATGGGAAGATTTTACACTCAACTTGATTACAAATTCATGATTTCAAGTTATTAGAAATAATGCTTTATTATGTTAGTTTTATGAAAATTCTAGCCTATGATCCATGATTTCAAGCATGATGATTTATCTAGTATGCATGAATGTTTATGAACTCTCAACTTATGAATCCATAATTTTGACTTATGAAGTCTATTTCAAGTATGCATGATTTTATGATCTGGGTAAGACCATACAAGTTAAGTATGCTTATTATGATTTTAGCCAAGACTAACAAGATCAGTTTATGATATGACTTGGATTCAATACTCTAAATGTTCAGATATAAGCTATGTTTTGAGAATATGATTATATGAGAAATATGCATGTTTTGCGAGTATTGTCTAGCACCAAGTAGACCAAGAGTTTCGAGGTTCCCCAACCTCATGTTTTGGGAGTATTGTCTAGCACCAATTAGGCCAGGAGTTTTAAGGTTCCCCTGCCTCATAAATTACGCGCCAATGTAGGTATATAGTTGGAACCTCTCAAGAGAGTGCTTCCCCCACCCGAGGGCACATTGTGATATCACACCTTATTTGTACTTTGACCATGTAAGGCTTTGGGTGTATCTCCTCCATGTGGGGAAGACGTGGGATCGTAATGCGCTCATTCATGGTGGCTGTCGGTTATTATGAGTCTCCCATTATTCCTCATGATTTCAGTTACTCATGTTAACGGCTGATGATATCAGGTTTCATTGAATGATTGATTCAATGATCAGTTCTTGAGCTTTTACTTATGACTTCAAGAATGAAAAGTCATATGATTTTCATTTTTAAATCTTAGGTCATTATATTAAGTTTATGATGAATAGCCTATGATTATGTATATCTCGGATATGGCCTTTCGCATGTAGTCCTTACTCTTATGATCTATTTAATTTATATGCTTGATTTCATCTAACATTTTACTAATTATGTTTTACTTACTTTACATACTTAGTACATTCAAAATACTGACATAATATGCTATGCTATATCGTCTTATGATATAGGTTCGCGTGATCCCTCCCAGTCTCATCACTAGCTCGCTCCTACTCAATTCAGCTCCATCCTGCTTTGGGTGAGTCCTCATCATCCAAAGACATCTATCAATTTAGACTTTTTATGTTTTTTTAGTTTCAGACTTGGAGTTAGTTGGGGGCTTGTGACGAGTTGGTAATTCACCAACTTATTAGGCTCTTAAGCGTAAGCTTTAGCTAAGTTTACAAGTCATTTAGATGAATTTTATGCACTTTTTGCCTTTTTATGTGTAGACATCTAAGTTGAAGAAAAAGAGTAAGAAGTGGAGTAAGAAGAAGGAAACCAGGTGAAAACCGACGCTCCACCAGAGGACACCGACAAAACGCCGGTCAAATACAGAGGACCACTACTTTTTAGGAGCAAATGCAACCAGTGGTCACGGTCATCAACCAGTGAATTGCCGGTCAATCGCCTATAGGCGCATCAACTTGTAGGACCAAGGAGCAAAGTAATCAGCGGAGTGCAGTTAGAGGCTGGTGAATCACCGAATGGTACTGAAAATCACTAAAGGATCAGAAGATGATGGACGGCGATTCGCGGACTGTAACGGCGAACCATCGGTGCCTTCGCAAGTGACAAAATGCCTTAACAGGAGCAATTGCATCTAACACTAAAAGAGAGGAGATTGGTTGCCCTATTTTTGTATATAGTCCAGAAGAAAGTACTCTATACATATTAGATCTCAAGTTTAGCTTTTTGAATACTCCTTTTGCATTGGAAAGAAAAGAACTCCATTGGATGAGATTGTGGAATATTTCTTTTCTTATTTTCTTGTTCTTTCATTAGCAAGGTATAACCATTGTTGCAAACATATTTTGAGTTTGATTTTTCTTGCTCTTACTAATGAAATCGTTGAGTTTATTGATGAATATACTCTTTACTTTCACAATCATAAGTAACTAAATCATCAACTAGAGGTGTGTGATGATGGGTGCTTAATTAGGTTGGGTATTGCTAGATTCATCTTAATATTGCTTAATTAGTGTAAATCTGTTGAATTCTCTCCAATTTATAATTGATGATCCATAGTTGCAAATGTGGGTTTACTTTTCTTACTTGATTTAGCTTGAAAAAGAAGAATTCAAGTATTAGGAGAGAATTTGATGGTGGGAATGGATGTGATTGTGTGGAGTTGGGCTAGAAATAGTCAAAACCCATGTTCACCATCCTAATTATAGTTGATGGATAGAAATAGCTCAGCTATTAACCGAAACTCTATTGGGCTAATTGAATTGAGTCTTAAGTGTCGAAAGGACTTGAGGAAAAGGCATCTATGAGGTTGAAAAACATAGGATTCCATCTTGCCCAAAGTTATTTACACGTATTCACAATGATTTTATGAGCTAGCATATCCTTATTTGATTAGCACCCTATCTACACAACACCTCTAGTCTTCTGTCATTATTGTCTATCAATTTTGGTTATTTTGCTATTTTGGCAAGCTGGTTTGAAATTCACAATATTGTTAACTCTATTTTCCCCCAAAGAATTCCCTGTCTATTTTCCTTCATTATTTCTAATTAATTCAAATTTCCTAAAACAACGCTTGCGCACATCATTCACTAGTCTCTATGAGATTCGACCCTGACATCCAATCGGGAATATTTATTTTGATACAACAATTTCTTGTACTTTTTATGAATGAGGAGTGTATTTGAGAGTTATAAAAAATGGCATCGTTGTTGGGGACTAGCGCCTGATATCCTTGTGTTGTTTGTTAATTTGAGTTAATCTTGCATCTTAGTTGTTGAGTGATCATTGTCATGCTAATGAGCCCTTTTGAAAGGCTGTTGTGAGACCCCGAGGGGAACCTTATGTGGAGACTCTCAACTTACTGGATAAGATGTGGTGTAGAGAAGGGAGGAAAGATACAGTGTTGCTGGTCATGATGAAACAAATAGAGCTATTAATGAATTATATGAAGGGTTTTCATATCAGGTACCATCAAGCCAATCAAGGCTTTGTATATCCTTATAGTGAAAATCAAGGTCAGAATGATGTCTATTTAGTTGAAACAAGTAGGCAAGGAAGTGACGATTCACTCTTATCTCGCATGGAAAACACTTTTGAGGTGGTGCTCGAAAAAGTTATTTCAATTGATTCAGGAGTGCAGGAGTTACGGAGTGAATTGTGGGACCTCACTACAATGGTGAAAAATCATATAACATAGCAATAAAACAGTTAGAGGATAGAATGAATGTGTTAGCACTCCAAGTGGCAACTCAACAAGTAACGAAGGAAACAAAAGTTTCACCACCCCAACCCAACATGGGTGAAGAAACATTTGGATGGGAGATGGAAGAAGAGATTCTTGAAGAAACGTTTGCTAGCCTTTTCTTGAGGGTTGAAGAATTGGAGGAGGTATGTCAAGTGAACAAAGGGATAGGAACTTATACCTTCCAACCTAGGAAACTCGACCTCGACCTTAAAAATCGGACTACACTACCTTCACAACAATCCATTATTGTACCTCTGAGTTTGGAACTCAAACCCTTACCTACCCATTTGAGATATGTATATTTGGGGGAAAATGAGACACTCCTGGTCATTATTTCAGCAAAGCTCACTCCTAACCAGGTAGAAAAACTCATAGTGAAACGGCATATCCAAGCCTTAGGGTGGTCAATAGCTGATATTATCAGTATTCCTCCGGGGATTTGCACTCACAAGATTAATCTACAAGAGAATTGTAGCCCATCAGTCGAGCATCAGAGGCGTCTAAATCCACCTTGCAAGTTGTGGTGAAGAAGGAAATTATTAAATGGCTAGATGTAGGAGTGGCGTATCCTATTGCGGACACATTTGGGTAAGCCTCGTACATTTTGTGCCAAAGAAAGGGGGTATTACCGTTGTCCCAAATGAAAAGAATTAATTAATTGAAACCCGTCCAGTTACCATACGGAGAGTTTGCATAGATTACCATAAGTTAAACTCATGGACAAAGAAAGATCACTTCCCTGTTCCCTTCATTGACCAAATGTTAGATCACTTGGCAAGAAAAGAATATTATTGTTTCTTGGATGGATACTCAGGGTACAATCAAATCTCTATTGCACATGAGGATCAAGAGAAAACCACTTTTACATGTCCATATGAGACTTTTGCCTTCAAGAGGATGCCTTTTGTTCTTTGCAATGCTCCCGCCACTTTCCAAACATGTATGATGTCCATTTATTCAGACATGGTGGAAGACACTATGGAAGTCTTTATGGATGACTTCTCAGTTGTGGGGGATTCATTTGAAGATTTTATGGTACACTAGAAGAGGTATTGAAGAGATACGAGGAGACAAACTTGGACCTCAATTGGGAAAAATGTCATTTCATGGTAAAAGAAGGGATTGTATTGCGGCAAAAAATCTCTGAGAAAGGAATTGAGGTAGACCAAGCCAAGATCAATGTTATTTCTTAGTTACCACCGCCAAGCATACTGAAGGGTGTTAGGAGTTTCGTCAGGCATGCGAGATTTTACCACCGTTTCATTAAGGATTTCTCCAAGATAGCTCATCCTCTATTTCGGATGGTAGAAAAAGAGGCAAAGTACAATTTAGATGAAGGGTGTATGAAAGCCTTTGAAAAGTTGAAGAAAAGGCTGGTTTTCACCCCAATCATTACGACACCTGATTGGTTAAAGCCCTTCGAGCTCACATGCGATGCCAGTGGGGTAGCATTAGGGATAGTCCTTGGCCAGCTGAAAGACAAGATGTTTCACCTCATTTATTATGTCAGGAAGTCCCTAAATGATGCAAAAACAAACTATACAGTGATTGAACAAGAATTACTCGTTCTTGTGTTTGCGTTTGAGAAGTTTCGGGCATATATTTGGGAACCAAAGTGGTGGCGCAGTGGCCTACCATCTATCACATCTAAAGACAAGTGTTCAACTAGATGTCCAAGAGGAAATTAATAATAACTTCCCCGATGAACATATTCTAGCTGCAACCCACGACTTAACACTGTGGTTTACCGAACTTTGTTAATTATTTGGCAAGTAACCTCATACCTGAAGGTTTAAACTTTCATCAAAATAAGAAATTCATGTATGATTTCCAAAATTTTTATTGGGATGAACCTTATCTTTTTCATAGTTGCGCGGATGGGTTGATTCGACGGTGTGTCCCAGAAGTGGAAATGGTACCAATTCTAGGGGCTTGTCATTCTTCACCTGTTGGGGGCCATTATGGAAGTGTTCGGACAGCCACAAAGATGTTACAGTATGGATTTTATTGGCCTACCATACATCAGGACGCTCATAAATTTGTGAAGCAATGCAATCAGTGTCGACGAACAGGGAGTATTTCAAGGAGGCACCAACTTCTATTGACACCAATCCTAGAGGTTGAGTTGTTCGATGTATGAGGGATCAATTTCATAGGATCCTTTATTAGCTCGTATGGAAATAAGTATATCTTGGTGGTGATTGATTATGTCTCTAAGTGGGTAGAAGCTGTACCATTACCCAACAATGAGGGGAGGAGTGTAACAACCTTTTTGAAGAAGCACATTTTCTCCCAGTTTGGCACTCCTAGAGCTATCATTAGTGATGGAGGATCACATTTTTCCAATCGATTGTTCAACACCTCGTTAGCCAAATATGGTGTGAAGCATAAAGTGGCTATCCCTTATCACCCATAAACCAGTGATCAAGTAGAAATTTCAAATTGGGAGATCTAATCTATCTTCACTAAGACAGTCAATGTGAACAGAACAGATTGGGCTCAAAACCTAGATGATTCCTTGTGGGCCTATCGGACTGCATTTAAGAAACCAATTGGAATGTCTCCATATCATCTTGTCTTTGGTAGGGAGTGCTACCTCCCTGTTGAGTTAGAACATAAGGCCTTGTGGCATTGAAGAGCTTGAACCTTGAATGGGGGAGAGTAATCCAAGGGCAAGTAGAAAATATGCGTGAATTGGATGAATTCAAAATGAGGGCATATGAGAATGCAGTGATTTACAAAGCCCGCATGAAGCATTATCATGACAAAAAAATTTTGCAACGGGATTTTTCTCCAGGGGACTGGGTGTTGTTGTTCAATTTCCGACTGAGATTATTCCCAGGGAAGCTAAAATCTAAATTGTCAGGTCCATTCAAGGTATCAAAATTTTACTATAGTAGTGCCATGGAACTTCAAGGAGAAAATGGGTTCAAAATTCAAGGTCAATGGGCAAAGGGTAAAAAGATATTTAGGAGTGTTGGAGGAGCTTAGGCGAACAGAGGTCTTGTACCTAGATGAACCATAAAACTTATGGAACCATGTTGTGCCACGATGTTAACTAAGGCGCTTCTTGGGAGGCAACCGAAGCATTCTTATTTTTATTCTCTTTGAACTTTTTAACGCTTTGTTGTTTTTGATTTTAGTAGGTAATTGTAGTTCAAGGTAAAAAGGGGACAGGGCGTGACCAGTGCTTCAGCAACTGGATGCCGATGCTAAAGCACAGGGCGTCGACCTCCCACAGAAGATAAGGCAGTGCACAAGATATTTCGAGAGGCAATCGGCGACTCACCGGAGGAACGCCGATACAATTTCACGAACCGCCCTCAAGTCACTGACGCAAGTCAATACACTTGGGAGTAATCGTCACATCAGTGTCTCACCCGGCAAAAGCTGGTGTCAATCCGCAAGACGTTGGTCAGTCGCCGGCTTTGAATCAGTAGACCTGAATAGGTAATGGCCATCAACGCTCACATCGGTAGCTCACAAATTTTCTTCAACGATCGCCGATAGACCCGACCTAGGTTTATGTTCTTCTTAGAAGATTTACCGGGTTTTTACCTTAAACTTCCCACTTTTCCCTTTGTCACCATCTCTCATATTCCGAACACACCACCCTTCCTCAAAACCTCCATCAATATTCACCTCCCTCTTGCCCAATTACCTTCCCTTTCTTCACCTTTAAATAGTTCTTACCATCTTTCACTTTCACCCACCTATATTCCCACAGATTCAGGGATATCATCAGTAAACAAGTGCAACGCCCTCTCTACTAGCTATCACATCTCATTTTAGTATGACTTTCTAGCTCATGTTTAAATTAAGAATGAAAATCTACCATGATGCATGATAAGAGTAGATATTGCTGATGCTTTGTTTTTATTTGATTACCTCATATTTTGTTTTGTGATGTACAATTTTTCTTTTCTATTGTTTGTATTTTTTTATTGTGGGGAGTGAAGTCTGAGTAATCCCGGGTAGGCCACCATCACAACTTGCCCATTAATAGATAGCATGAAAACTTTCTTAAGGGCAGGTTGTCGTTATTAGTTTAGATGGAATCTATAAATGTAAGTTGTTTTGGTGAAGCGTTGTGATTCGCCCAAGCGGGGGATAACCCGTCGGCGAATCACTAGTGAAACCATGGTTTGATCAAAATTCTTTTTGATTTCTGTCCCGAACCTGCGTTTCAGCGGTGCTTCATGATTCTGTAGTGGTGATTCGCCGGTGGGAATCGCCAATGGTGGCAGCTTCTACCTAGTTCACTAGTTCCTACCAGCGGACTCAATAGCGCTTCACGATTCCGTATTCGCCTTTTGCTGGTGTTTCACCGGTATCACCTGGGTCACCTCATACCCCGTTGGTTATTGTTTTGTTCTCCAATGTTTTGGATGTTTTCTAAATTTTGTGCATAATACTAACCTTAGTTTGCAGCATCATGTCCACATCCAGACGAACAACAAAAGGAAAAGCACCAATGAGCAACATCGATGCACAAACCGCCCCTTCTGATGAAACCCAACGTCTAACACATATTCGCTTTGGGCTGGATGGAATGGAAGAATATTACACGTCCTTCAAGGAAAAGCGGTCTATCCATGCCGAAACTCAATTTGATGTAGAGTCCTTCAAAATTGATTTTTCCAATATCTATTATCATATTGGCATGCAAGACTGGGGTCCATTCACCATACATATCGACCCCTACTTTCCTGAGTTGGTGTGGTAGTTCTATGCATCATACAAGGTGCGGCAAAGCCTCATAAAACACAAAAGCCGAACAGATACATTGCCATGCCTACCGTCTGTATGGGTGCGTGGCCTAGAGGTGCACATAACTCCGGAAGCAATCAAATTCCTCTATTTGGTTGAGCCATTCCAACCAAATTAGGAATTCTATAGGAAGGTGGAAGACAAAACAAACCACTTCTAATGGGTAGTCTACATAATTACGATAGGTCAACCACTATGGGCCATCTCTAGGGGTCTGATTCATCATCATGACCTGAAATTTGAAGTCCGTATGTTGCTAGATTTGGTTTGTGCTTGGCTAATTCCTTCTCAGAATACAATGAAAGTCCCAATTGAAGTTTGAATTCTTATTGGTTGCATCATGGATCATATGCACATCAATGTTGGAGAGATCATTTCAGAACAATTCAAAAGAAGGGCCAAGCAGCAGGCCACATCATTACCATATCCTAGCCTTGTGAGTATGTTGTATGTGTGAGCTTCATGCCCTTTTCTCCATCCATTGGATAAAACTATTTGGGCTGACGGTGTGATTACATGGGCCACCAAAATTGATAAAGATGGACCAGCCTTGAAGCGATCCAAAGGTACAGAGAACAGGACCCAACCACCACCTTTTATTCACTCTAGCACACCTGAAGTCCAGTTCCAAGCAGTTAAGGCTCCCACCGCCACACCAATTGACTTGCTCAAAATAGCACAAAGGCCCAAGAGCATGAAAGTCAGATTCTGAAGTTAGCTAAGGCCATCCCTTCCATGATCCAACAAGCCATTAAGAAAGCCATGCAACCTGCTAGAAATAAGTTGAGAGGCCTCTGTGCTACAGTTGAGATCTTAGAAAATGAAGTGATTGCTTTGAGGAAGGATATGGCTACACTCACTAGACCCCCACCTGTCGGTGACCCAACCCCTCCTAGGCTAGCTGCAATGACATCAAAGCCTGAGGCACCCAAAAGCCCGCCTGATGATTAGTGGGTGGGGTATGACAGTGCGTCGGAAATGGTGTCGGATGAGGATATATATTATAGCCGACCACCACCGCCTCCAATGCTCACTGCACATGAAGTAGATCTATCTTGGAAAATCGGTAGGGTAGATACCACTTCATATCATGAGCTTCAAACCCTAATGAATAAATGGGTGGTCCCTGGACCTGGAAAACCATTGGAACTCCTACCTAATCCATTGATGTCGACTGCAGCAGAAACAACTTCATGGCATTTGATGCAACCACGTATTCCTGGGGTCCTCGTCCCAATCACTAATTTTGTCAGGAAGTCCCCTTCAACTTATTGTCTTTTATTTTCATTCCATTGGGGGAAATGTCTTGTTTAAAGTGGGGGAGGGTATTGTATATCTCATTTTGGGGGAAGGTTAGACCATGATACAATGCAATGAAATGAATAATTTTTGAATGTTAGTGATGAAAAATTGGTCCTTGCTTTGAATCGTCAATTTTTATATTATGACCGAAATCTTTTGTTCGCATGTGTAAATAGTAGAATAGTAATCAAACTCCAAAGGTTTTCTTCATACCAAGGTTCTTTCTCAAGGAGCATTTGTCTTTTTCTTTTGTCTTTGTTGTCGATCGGGTTGGCACTTTCCGATGATAGATAGTGAGGCAACTCTCTTAAGGGAAAATGCCATGTCTTTCTTGAGTCTTTTGTGGAGCTGTTTTGAGAGGTACCACCAAAAAATTTTGAAATGAAATTTTGAAATGTGGCATGAAAATGAGAAAAGAAAAATGGGCATTTGAAATGAGAATGCAACACTCTTTGTCATACATTGTAGATTCTTTATTTGTCTTATGAATTTGCCTGCTCTAATGTCTTGAATCAAGATCTTGTGATGATAGTGACTTTTTTGGACTATTTTGGTGTGATTCCTTGCGTAGTAAGGATCTTTATGAATCGCATGCATAATTTCTTGTCTAGAACTTTCCCTAAGTGTGGCTCAATGCGAAATCCTAGATGCAGCTATACTTAGAACTTGATCTTAGGCCCTCTTTTGTTAATTTACTTCACCCAAAATGACCTCCTTGACAATTAATCTTTGATAGCCAACATTTGAGCCTTGGACCATGTCTTTGAAAAACGCATTACAAGCCTAATGACCATTTTTAATCCTTCTCTTTTGCACCCATCCTCCCTAATTGCTAGTGATAAGACTGTTACACCCTGTAAGTTCTTGAAACTTAGTTGGCCTATTAGTATGTTGGTTAAGAGTTTTAGAATGTAATACGTGCAAGAAAAGGGGCCGGGGAGAGATCGGACAAGCTCCAAGTCGGAGCGTCGCAAGGCAAATGCGACTTATAAATCGCATTAAACAAATGCGACTTAAAGGCCCCAAGTATATAAGGCTCACACTTCATTTTAAATCATTTTCCCTTCATATAATTTCCAGTAAACGAACATAAACTGAGGGGAATGAAGGGTTTGATTAAATTTCCTTCCGTTTACGCCGTCAAATGCAGTCCAAAGTCAAATTAACTTTGGGTAGCGAAGTATAAAGCTGCAGGGAGCATTCCTGTGGAGTTAGTTTTTCCGAAATTCGGCCGGCAAATAGTCATCACACCGAGCCAAGGTAAGTGGAATTGCTCCGAACTAGTGTTAATATACTCACAACATTAAAGTGAGCATTTCTCCCTTCTAGACTTCCGAGAAATAGCGAGTTTTCGGCTGTTCATCGATAAGTCGAAGAATAGGAAGTAGGTATATCCATAAGTATGGTTTCTTTCCAAAATAATAGTAGAATTAATTCTATTCTTTCGTGAATATGAATACAGTNTATAAGGCTCCCACTTCGTTTTAAATCATTTTCCCTTCATATAATTTCCAGTAAACGAACAGAAACAGAGGGGAATGAAGGGTTTGATTAAATTTCCTTCTGTTTACGCCATCAAACGCAGTCCAAACTCGAATTAACTTTGGGTAGCAAAGTATAAAGCTGCCGGGAGCATTCCTGCGGAGTTAGTTTCGCGAAATTCAGTTGGTGATTCATCTTCACTCCGATCTAAGGTAAGTGGAATTGCTCAAAACTAGTGTTAATATACTCCCAGCATTAAAGTGAGTATTTCTCCCTTTTAGACCCCCGAGAAATAGCGTGTTTTCGGCCGTTCTTCGATAAGTCGAAGAATAGGTAGTAGGTATAGCCATAATATTGTTTGTTTCCAAAATAATAGTAGAATTGATTCTATACTTTCGTGAATATGAATACAGTTGGGAGAAATAGTTGAATACTAGCCGAGCTACGCCAGTTAATCAGAAAGTTGGTAGTTAAGGTATGTAAAGCCAGTTTCTTTCGGCAAGCTAGTAGTTCTAGTAGAGCAAAATAGTACAAATTCCAGTAGAATGTTTTAGAAGCCGTATATCATATTCAGTATGAGTTCAGTAAGCATGTTAGAATTACTATACAGTGTTCAACATGAAACTCCGTAAAATAGTATAATTCCCAACAAAATATTCTAGAAATATTATTTCAGATTCAGTATATTTCAGTATCAGATTCACCATATTTCAATATCAAATTCAGTATATTTTAGTATGAGATTTAGAATAGAATACCAGAACATAAATATTATTATCAGATCGAGTATATATATTACATGTGCTTATTGCTATTTATGGAGACATGATTGTTCTGTATTGGGCACCCTTAGAGCTTCCTTGACCGCCCTAGGGTTAATAGTTGTGTTGACTCGCCTGCCAGAGGGTGAGGATACGTCGCTCTATGGAGTGGCATGCTTGATAAGGGGCATATTTATATGCCAAATCGATACTCAAATGTATAGCTTTTGTCTTGTTTGTCTAATAATGTGTGTACATTCTCATGTAAATTGTACGGNAATTTAGTAAGCATGTTAGAAATATAATACAGTGTTCAACATGAAATTCAGTAAAATAGTATAAGTCCCAGTAGAATATTCCAGAAATATTATTACAGATACATTATATTTCAGTATCAGATTCAGTACATTTCAATATGAGATTCAGAAAAGAATACCAGAACATAAATATTATTATCAGATCTAGTATATATATTACCTGTGTCTATTGCTATTTGTGGAAACATGATTGTTCTATGTTGGGCACCCTTAGAGCTTCCTTGACCACCCTAGGATTAATAGCTTTGTCGACTCGCCCGCCAGAGGGTGAGTATACGTCGCTCTACGGAGCGGCATGCAATCCGCCAGCGGACGAAGATGGGATGTAGATTCCCCATAGCAGGCTGATCAGCACTATACCACACCCCCTGTCGACGCTTGCGCCCGGGGTGAAGATTTCAGATTTCAGATTTCAGATTACAGATTTCAGATTTCAGATTTCCGGAGTCCTCCGGACTCAAATACAACTATAGTCAAGGGCCCAGCGAGCCCAAGTTGAATACCCAGGGGGTCGGCAGGATGCTCATAGTTACTAGGTGGATGGTATGACCTAGGTAGGGGTATATAGATTGTGTGCTGGTTGGTACCTTACGGCTTATGGGGGCTGGTAAG
>JACEIK010000639.1:260029-286126 GCA_018107945.1 Datura stramonium
AGGGTTAATAGCTGTGTCGACTCGCCCGCCAGAGGGTGAGGATACGTCGCTCTACGGAGTGGCATGCCGTCCGCCAGCGGACGAAGATGGGATGCAGATTACCCATAGAAGGCTGATCAACACTATACCACACCCCCTGTCGAGCGCTTGGCCCCGGGGTGCATATTTCAGATTTCAGATAATAGATTTCAGATTTCAGATTTTAGGAGTCCTACGGACTTAGATACAGCTATAGTCAGGGGCCCAGCGAGCCCTAGTTGCATACCCAGGGGGCCGGCAGGATGCTCATAGTTACTAGGTGTATGGTATGACCTGGTAGGGGTATATAGATTGTGTGATGGTTGGTACCTTATGACTTATGGTGGTTGGTAAGGTTCTTGTATGCTATGTTGTGTTAGTTATTAAGAGATAGAAAGTAGACCGCGATGTTATCAGGTATGACTCTTACTCTCTTCAGTAAAGTTACGCTCTTTTCAGTCAGTCTTAGCCCGTCTCCTATTACTTCAGTATCTATCAGTATTATTGTTGTTTGCCAGTTATTTTTAGTTATTGTTTAGATACTCAGTACCAAGGTATTGTCGCCCATTTTGGGGCGCTGCAGGTCATTTACCTGCAGGTACCATAGAGGAGGAGCATCCCTCGAATTCCCGCCGCCGTACAGAGTCTTTCACCTCCCTATCACTCCGAGCTTGATAGGTAATGATTTACTTCCTTTTGTTTGTACAGTATGGGTAGGCCGAGGCCCTGTCCTGACCATCTTATTATTTTTTAGGCTTGCGGATTGTATATTTCCTATGGTTAGTTGTACCGGTCGTGTGGGGTCATGTGTATGTTTTTATTTTGGTATGTGATGGTCGTGGTGGGCCTTATTCAGAATGGGGCTTTTGGTGACCTTGTCGGTCACAAATCAGTTTAGCGCTTGATACTACTTTTCAGTGATAACTAAGTGTAGCATGGTGGCCTTGTCGGCTCGCATAGGTTCCTTATAGTTGTTGTATTGGTAGCTGTTATATTCCTGCTGTGTGGCTATAGGCCTTGTCGGCCTGGAGGCCGAGCTTGGCACCGCATAGCCCTGTTTTCATAACCAGAATAGAGCTCGGGCAGCCTGGCACCAGAAGTGCTTAGGCTCAGTAGTCCAGCAGTCCAGGTCCTAGTAGGGCACCAGGTGCCAGTCATGCCTCCCAAGGCGGGGCGTGACAAAGACAATGAAAAATAGGGCTTGAAGCCCAATAAATGGGGAGCAATAAGGGAGTGAATATGAAATGAGGCAAAGGCCTAAGTTTGAGGGCTACCAAGAGTAGGGGGAAAAATGAGAAGCCTAAAATTGAGGTAGCACCAAAAATTGTGATGAGATGAGTGAATCAATGGGTTGAAAGACCTCGAATCATCAGAAGGGGAAGAATAGTTAATAGGTTCTATCTCTTTCATAGATAAAGCTAAATGTGAAATTCATAAATGTTACAAGGTGGTTCGTGTTACACAAAAGATGAAGATGATGAATAAAGAGAAATAAGGTGGAGTATCTAAATAAGATAATGGGATGTTACAAGCATTTGTAAAGGAATTAGGGAGGCACTAGTCACTAAAGCTAAACATTAATCCTACCCCTAGATCTAGCCTTTATTATGGCCCACAAGTCCCAAGTGATTTTGAGTGCAGTTTCTCTACATTAGTGGCAAATGACATGAAGGGAAAGCCTATTGGTCGAGTTGTGTGCATGAAGATTTCTTTTGGGAGAGTGATCATGATCATATTTTTCTACAATCCCTTGTTTGTGTGCATTGATTCATGATAAAGAAAAAAGATTCTCTCTTTTGTGAGTGGCATCATTCCTTTTGAGGACACACTTGCATTAAGGTAAATGTGTGAATAAGGCATGAGTAGCGCAATCTCTAGGGAAACTTTGAATGTGCAATGATTATGAATTGAGATGTTATGTGTATTTTGTGGATAAGCTATGCTCTTGTTTTGCAAAATGAAAGCATTTGTGAATCATATATTTGAATTGTGGTGACCTCTTGAAATGTTTTCACTTTTGTTTTTGTGAAATTTTCTTCTTTTTTTTTCTGTGAGGTGGTGAGCATTTTTGGGAGTAGCATGTTTCTCAACTGATAAGAATTGAATTACTTGAGGACAAGTGATGGTTCAAGATTGGGGGTTTGATTAGTTGGTAATTTACCAACTCATTAGGCTCTTAAGAATGAGCTTTATCTTAGTTTTCAAGTTATTTAGATGAATTTTATGCCCTTTTGCCATTTTATGTGTAGATATCTGAGTTGAAGAAAAAGAGTAAGAAGTGGAGTAAAAAGAAGGAAATCATATGAAAACCGGTGCTCCACTAAAGGAAACCGGTGAAACACCGGTCAAACACAGAGGACCACTAATTTGAAGAAAAAATGCAACCGGCGGTCGCGGTCATCAATTGGCGATTCGTCGGTCAAATCGCCTATAGCCGCCTAAACTTTCTAGACCAAGGAGCAAAGTAATCGGCAGAGCACGGTTAGAGGCTGAAGAATCACCGAAGCTACCATCGAATGGTACTAGAAATCACTGGAGGAGCATAAAATGATGGACGGAGGTTCGCTGAGTGTAACCGGTTAATCGTTGGTGCCTTCGCAAGTGACAAAATTCCTGAACAGGGGCAATTGTATCTAACACTGAAAAAAAGCGATTGGTTGCCGTATTTTTTGTATATAGTCTAGAAAAAAGTACTCTGTACATATCAGATCTCAACTTTAGCTTTTTGAACATTTCTTTTTCCTTGGAAAGAGAAGAACTCCATTGGAGGAGAGTGTGGAATATTTCTTTTCTTATTTTCTTCTTCCTTCATTAGCAAGGTATAACCATTACTGCAGACATATTTTGAGTTTTATCTTGCTTGCTCTTACTAATGAAATCATTGAGTTTATTGATGAATATACTCTTTAATTTCTTAATCATAAGTAGCTAAATCATCAACTAGAGGTGTGTGGTAATGGGTGCTTAATTAGATTGGGTATTGCTAGATTCATTTTAATATTGCTTAATTAGTGTAAATCTGTTGAATTCTCTCCAATTTATAATTGATGATCCATAGTTGCAAATGTGGGTTTACTTTTCTTACTTGATTTTGCATGAAAAGAAGAACTCAAGTATTGGGAGAAAATTTGATGGTGGGGACGGATGTGATTGTGTGGAGTTGGGCTAGAAATAGCCAAAACCCATGTTCACCATCCTAATTATAGTTGATGGCTAGAAATAGCTCAACTATTAACCAAAACTCTTTTGGGCTAATTGAATTGTGTCTTGAGGTTCGTAAGGACTCGAGGAAAAAGTATCTATGAGTTTGAGAAACTTAGGATGCCATCTTGCCCAAAGTTATCTACACGTATTCGCAATGATTTGATGAGCTAGCATATCCTTATTTGATTAACACCCATCTATACAACACCTCTAGTCTTCTCTCATTATTGTCCATTAATTTTTGTTATTTTTCTATTGTGGCAAGATGGTTTGAAATTCACAATATTGTTAACACTATTTTCCCCCAAAAATTTCATGTCTATTTTCCTTCTTTGGTGTGAATTAATTCAAATTTCCTAAAACAATGCTTGCACACATTATTCACTAGTCTCTATAGGATTCATCCATGATATCTGTTGGGAATATTTGTTTTGATACAAAGATCTCTTACACTTTTTTCTGAACGAGGAGTGTATTTGAGCTCTATCATCTTGTCCCAGTGTCTCATCAGATAGTATAGGCTTTTCAGACAGACTTAGTATACTCAGTGTTGTGATACTATCATTTTGTTTATGCTTTATGACATTCAGCCTTCCACTTATTCATGCATATGTTAATTTTTTCTTGATTATGCTCTTGAGTTATGCTATGTATGTACTATGGGTTAGCTTGGAGCCATTCGTGGTTCTAGGTCTCGCGTCTCGGTTTGGGATCCTAGCTCGGGTCGTGAGAAATATGGTATCAAAGAAAAGGTTTAGGTGTATCCTAGAGTATCTAAAAGCCTCTTTTAGTAGAGTCTTTAGCATGGGTGTGAAGCGCGCCAACTTATGGGGAAGAGGCTACAAGACATTTTTGAAAATTTCCCTTCTTTCAAGATCTATGTCATGTGATTAACTACCTCGCTATTCTTCTAACTTATGCTATACGCGTTTGTATAAATATGCCTTCATGCTGAGTAAATGGTAGAAGAAATTGCAACGGAAATGGCCATGGCAATGGCAATGGAGATGGGCATCAGCCAGCCCCACCAGCTCCAACCGATCCTTTGCCCGAGCAGGTCACTCATGCCGAGTTTAAGGCGGCATTTTAGATGTTAGCATAGGCCATGACCACTCAGTTCAACCAGCAGGTAGTGGCCATGTTCCCCATAATGGGAACAAAACAACAGTGAGAGTGCGAGACTTTCTTAGGATAAACCCATCTGAGTTTCTTGGGTCAAAGGTGGATGAGGACCTACAGGTGTTCATTGAGGAGGTGCAGAAGATCATATAGATTATGAGGGTGACTAGAGAGGAAGGTACAGACTTAGCCTCCTATCAGCTGAAGGGGGTCACTCATATATGGTTTCTTTAGTGGAAGGATTGTAGGGGAGTTGGAGCAGTTCCCGTGGGTTAGGATGAGTTTTTGACTACTTTCTTGGATAGGTTCTTCCCTAGGGAGTTGAGGGAGGTAAAGGCGGCGGAGTTCATCAACTTGAAGAAGAACAACAAGACTGTCCGAGAGTATACTTTGGAGTTTACCCGATTGTCCAAGTATGCACTGGAGATGGTTGCTGATCCTAGGGCACGTGTGAGCAAGTTTGTTAATAAAGTGGTAGATTCCTTATTCAATGAGTGCAGGACTACCATGTTGATCAATTACATAGATTTCTCCAAACTGATCATATATGTTGAGCATAGAGAGGCGGAGCAGATAAAGGAGAAGGTGAGAGAGGCCAAGAGGGCTAGAAAGGGAGTCATGGGCACTTTCAGCAAAGGTCTGATGGTGGACATCGACCTTAGTTCCACCATAGGTCATCGACCCCAGCTCCCTCATCAGCTAGTGTTCAATCCAAACCTCTAGGAGATCAGAGAGGCAGAGCGTCAAGCTTTAGGGGTCAAAGGAGCATGTTAGGGGATCACACTTTTTCATCTTGTAGGAAGCACCCTGCTGAGTGCTTGGTTGATAATGATCGTTGTTTTGGGTTTGGGAAGCTTGAACATATGCTCACAGATTGTCCTTTAGCTAGGCATAGCAATAGTAGAGGTCATGCCCCAGCTACCACTTCAGTAGCTCCAGCAGCTTGCCTACCTCAGAAAGGTTCCTCTTCTTGTACGGGTGGCGGACAGTGCCAAAACAGGTTCTATGCACTCTCATCTTGACAGGAACAGGAGATATCGCCCGGTGTAGTCATTAGTATGTTACGAGTATTCCATCTTGATGTGTATCCACTGTTAGATCCAGGGGATACCTTATCTTTTGTGACTCCTTATGTTTCTATTAGTTTTGGAGTCAGTCTCGAAATCATGTCAGAACCCTTCTAAGTCTCTACTCCTATTGGTGAGTTAGTTTTAGCTCGACAAGTGTACAGAAATTGCCCTGTCATGATTCTTCTAAAAGTCACCTCAACTGACCTAGTGGAGTAAGACATGACTGACTTCAATGTTATATTCGGTATGGATTAGTTACATGCATGTTATGCCTTAGTAAATTGTAGAACCCATACAGTAGAGTTTCAATTTTCGGGTGAACTAGTCCTATAGTGGAAGGGTAGTTCAGCTCTACCTATAGGTTGCTTTGTTTCCAATCTCAAGGCCAGGAAGATGATCTCTAAGGGTTGTGTGTAGCTTCTTGTTCAGGTCAAGGATTCTATGTTCGAGACCCCGATTCTTCAATCTGTCCTTGTTATATGTGAGTATCCGGAGGTGTTTCCAGGTGATCTACCAGGAGTCCCTCCTGAGAGGGAGATTGACTTTGTTATTGACATTCTCCCTGATATGCAACCTATATCCATTCCTCCTTATAGAATGGTCTCAGCCGATCTAAAAAAGTTGAAAGAGCAGTTCAAAGATCTCCTAGATAAGGGCTTCATCAGGCCTAGTAAATCCCCATAGGGTGCTCCAATTTTCTTTGTCTGAAAGAAGGATGTTTCCCTTAGAATGTGCATTGATTATAGGTAGTTGAACAAGGTCACAATCAAGAATAAGTATCCCCTCCCCACGATTGATGATCTGTTTGACCAACTTTAGGGCGCTAAGTGCTTCTCAAAGATAGACCTCAGATTCAGATATCATCAATTCAAATTTAGGGAGAGTGAAATCCTGAATACTTCCATCAAGTCTTGGTATGGTCACTATGAGTTTGAAGTTATGTCTTTTGGACTAACGAATGCTCCTGCAGCTTTTATGGACTTGATGAATAGGGTGTTCAAACAATATTTGGATATGTTTGTGGTTGTCTTTATAGATGATATTCTCATATATTCTCAGAGCGAGGAGGAGCATGCTGCTCATTTGAGAGTTGTGTTGCAAACTCTTAAGGATCGCCAGTTGTTTGCTAAATTCAGCAATTGTGAATTTTGGCTGAACCAAGTAGCATTTTTGGGCCATGTAGTGTCTAGCGAGGGTGTGCGGGTGGACTCTCAAAAGATAGAAACGATGAAGAACTAGCCTAGACCTGTTAATCTTAAGGATATTAGGAGCTTCTTTGGTTTAGCTAGCTACTACAGGAGGTTCGTTGACGGATTTTCATCCATTGTAGCACCATTGACTAAGTTAAGAAGAAGATCAAATTTCAGTGGTCAGATGTTTGTGAGAAGAGATTTCAGAAGTTAAAGACTGGACTCACTTTAGCCCCAATATTGACCCTACCAGAGGGCACGAATGGTTTTTTTGTGTATTGTGATTTCTCTAGGGTTGGTCTTTGTTGTGTGTTGATGCAGCATCGCAAGGTCATTGCGTATTCCTCTAGACAGCTTAAGACTCATGAGAAGAATTATCCAATGCATGACCTAGAGTTGGTAGCCTTGGTGTTTTCTTTGAAGATTTGGAGACACTATTTGTATGGGGTACATGTGGATGTATTCACAGACCATAAGAGCCTTCAGTATGTGTCACTCAAAAGGACTAAATTTGCGGAAAAAGAGATGACTAGAGCTTCTCAAGGACTATAATATGAGTGTCCTTTACCATCCGGACAAGGCCAATGTGGTGGTGGATGCTCTTAGTAGGCTGTCCATGGAGAGAGTGGTTCATGTGAAGTATAGGAGGAAGGAGTTGTTGAAGCATGTCTATAGGCTTTCTCATTTAGGGGTTTGCCTTACAGATTCGACGAATTGAGGTTTTATTGTATAGAGTGGGTCGGAATCTTCATTGGTGACGGAAGTCAAAGCTAGTCAAGATGAGGATCTTATCCTAGTGAAGCTAAAGGAAGTTGTCCGAAATCAAAAGTTGGAGGTTTTCTCCCAAGAGGGAGATGGTGTACTCCGATATTAGGGCCAGTTGTGTATGCCAGCTATGGATGACTTGAGAGAGCAGATGTTGAGTGAGGATCATGGCTCTCGGTACTCTATCCATCCAAGTACCACCAAGATGTACCATGATCTATAAGAAGTCTATTGGTGGAATGGCATGAAGGACATAGTGGAGTTTGTGGCTAAGTGTCCGAATTGCCAACAGGTGATGGTTGAGCATCAGAGCCTTGGAGGTATGCTTCAGGATATTAGCATTCCTACTAGGAAGTGGGAGGAGATCAATATAGACTTCAGTACAGGCTTTCCTCATACACTCAGACAGTATGACTCTATATGGGTGATTATGGATAGGTTGACCAAATCAGCTGAGGATTATGCTAGATTGTACATTCGGGAGTTAGTTCAGTTGCATGAAATTCCTTTGTCCATTATCTCAGATAGGGGTACGCAGTTCACCTCTCAGTTTTGGAGGTCATTTTAGAGAGGCCTTGGTGCTCAGGTGAAGCTTAGCACAACTTTTCACCCTCAGACAGATGGTCAGGCCGAGTAGACCATTCAGACTCTTGAGGACATGTTGAGAGTGTGTGTGATTTATTTCAAGGGTAGTTAGGACTATCACTTGCCTCTCGTTGAGTTTGCCTACAATAATAGTTATCACTCTAGCATTCAGATGGCTTCATTTGAGGCTCTTTATGGGTGGAGATATAGATCACCTATTGGATGGTTTGAGGTAGGTGAATCTACGTTGATAGGGCCAGATTCAGTTCATGAGGTGATGGAGAAAGTTTATCTTATTAGAGAAAGGTTGAAAAAAGCTCAGAGTCATCAAAAATCTTATGCGGATGTCAGGCGGAGAGAGATTGAGTTTGAGTTGATGATTAAGTGTTTCTGAAGGTATCTCCCATGAAGTGAGTGATGAGGTCTAGAAATAAAGGGAAGCTTAGTTCTTTATATGTTGGTCCTTATAAGATTCTAAGGCAAGTTGGCAAGGTGGCATATGAGTTGGAGCTACCAGCAGAGTTAGCTTCGGTGCATCCAATTTTCCACGTATCGCTATTGAAGAATTGTGTTGGTGACCCAGACTTAGTTGTTCTGCTAGAGAGCCTGGGTGTGAAGGATAGCCTTACCTATGAGGAGGTTCCAGTTGAGATCCTTGATCGTCGGGTTTGGAAGTTGAGGAACAAAAAAATGGCTTTAATGAAGGTTTTATGGAGGAATCAACTTGTTGAAGAAGCTATGTGGGAAGCCGAACCACATATGATGGCTAGATACCATCATCTTTGCCCTTCTGACTTAGTTCTAGCATGAGGTACCAGTTTTATCCTTAGTACTCTATTCAGCTTCATGTCAAGTTCATGTCTCTCAATTCCTTTCATGTTATTGTATGCGTGCATGTTTTATGAAGTCAGTCACTCCATCAGTTCTCAACTATAATTGTTCAGTTTTGGGGTTGCAGTTCCTTCCCTAGTCTTTCAGTATGCCTAAATATACATCCGAGGATGAATGTTCCAAAGGGGGAGTAATGTAACACCCTAAAAGTTCCTCAACCAAGCTAGACATGTAGCAGATTCAGTAGAAAATCTACATTTTTCTCTTAGAACGACTCATGGTACAAGCCGTTGTTCCTTGGTACGGGTCGTAGTACGGAGTCCTGGTGAGCCAATAGTGTTCCCATACTAGTAATTAGGTTGATGTAATGATTCATGGTCAGGAGTCATAGTATGCTACTGGTTGTCAGATCTTGGACCTACCAGTCATTGTACGGCTCATTGTTTGTTATGACGGGTCATGGGAAAGATTCGTAGTATCTGGTGAATGGAAGGCTTAAGGGATATAACGGGTCATGGTACGACTCGTTGTAGGTAACAACGATTGTATGCAGTCGTGGAATGTTTCTTTGGGGGATTGGAACCCAAAACAACGATCCATGGTATGACTCATTGTAGGAAACAACGAGTCATTGTGAGGCCCGTCGTTTGAGAAATAGTGAGCTTGGAAAATGTAGTGGATTAATAATGAGAGGACACCACAAGTCATTGTTTGTTGGTGCGACTCGTGGTACGACCAGTGTTTCCTGGCAGTCGGTTTTTAGTTACGTGTTCCCTGGGGTATTTTTGTAAATTTCTAGGCTCCTAACTTCCTAATGATGTCATTTTGATCCTTTTAATGAGTGTTTTAAGAGGGTTTAACCTAACATAAGTCATTATGCTCCCATGCATGCATTGATTTGAAATCCTCTTCCAAGATCAAACTAGAATTCCTCCTCAATTTCTTCCTCAATTCTCTTGGGCTTTCAAGACCAGTTTGTAAATCAGTTTACCCAAGTATTAATGGGGAATTCCTTCCGCCCTTATGCCCAAATATCTTCTCTAATTCGTGAAATACAAGTTCCGATTCAAGTGTATTGATTTCTAGGGTTTTCACCCAATCCTATGAGATTATCTAAGCTATGTTTATGGATCCAATCCCCTCATGTTCTGATGTATGTATTAAGTTTAATGGGCAGATTTTACACTTAATTTGATTATAAATCCATGATTTCAAGTTATTAGAATTTATGCTCTATTATGCAAGTTTTATGAAAATTCAAGCCTATGATCCATGATTTCAAGCATGATGATTTATCTAATATGCATGAATGTTGATGAACTCTCAACTTATCAATCCACGATTTTGACTTGTGAAGTCTATTTCAAGTATGCATGATTTGTTGATTTGGGCAAGTCCATACAAGTTAAGTATTCTTATTATGATTTTAGCCAAGGCTAACAAGATCAGCTTATGATATGACTGAGTCCAAAATCCCAATGTTCAGATTTAAGATATGTTTTGAGAATATGATTATATGAGAAATATGCATGTTTTGGGAGTAGTGTATAGTACCGAGTAGGACAGTGGTTTCGAGGTTCTCCAATCTCATAAACTATGCGTCAACATAGGTATATATTCTGAACCTCTCAAAAGAGTACTTCCCCGTCCGAGGACACACCGTGATATCACACCTTATACTTCCATTTCCTAGCAACGCTTAGGATATCTTTCCTCAGCATGGGAAATATGTGGGATCATCACGCACTCATACATAGTGGCTTTCGGTTTATGATGACTCTCCCATTGTTCCTCATGATTTCAGTTACCCGTATTCATGACTTATGATATTATATTCCATAGCATGTTTGAACCAAAATTTCATGCCCCATCTTGGAAGGCGTAACTGGCACCTAATGCCATATTGGACTCTGAGCAGATTTGGATGGACACATACATTTCTGGTGCATGCCAGCAACATATAGAAAGAAAACAATCGACTATATCTCGGCTATAAACATAACCTCAGGCCAACAAGGCCAAAATATAAACCTACACAAATAAACAGCAAACCCAACAGGTGCAATAACAAAATCATACTATGCAGGTCGACAAGACTACCATGCTGTCTGGAAGGTATCATAACTAGGCCCCATGCGGCCAACACTCAACTCACAACACATATAGGCCATACATGGCAACCAACGAACCACTACCATAAACTGTAGTCTGCAAGCCTCTAAGAGTGAAATATTGGTCGGGACAGGGCCCCGACTTACCCTAAACTATAAAACAAAAGAAAGGAAAACCCCTAACATTTGGCAACTCTGAAGGAAAGGAGATGACTAATTTGATGATTCTGCAGGCTAGTATGCAGTGCCCCATGCGTGGGCATCAGTACAATATGTACCGAATACGTAAGGTAGTAATAACAACTGAATAAAAGTTGTTAAAGAACTAAAAGTAATCAATGAAAAGGGGCAGAAGTTAACCTGTATGCTTTCATAACAATAGCCTGCATCTAGTAGACAATTATACAACAGCGACTTTAGTTGTACAATTATACATCCAAGTTATATCTACCACGTATACAAACAAGAACCTAACCTGGCCTCCATAAGCCTAGAAGGTACAATCAACACAGAAATAACCTATCTAGGCTCCTAGAAGCCCCAGTAAGCGCCAATCAATCTATATACCCCAAGTGATATGCTAATGGCCCCACAGATGATTGTAACTAAACATACTGGGTCTTTTGAGGCTATACCAGAGCCTTCTAGGCTCTTGTAGCTGAGTCTGGGCCTTTCAAGCTCCTGTGACTGCACCCCGAGCACACAAGGCTCTACGAAGGGTCAGTAATGCCACTACGGCATAAAAGAAGTCCATAAGTGAATAGAATTGAATTTGACCCCATAGGCTTTAATTTGGTCCTTTCAGACAATATAAAACTCCATAAGCAATTAATAGCCCCATAAACGATAGAAGCATCATTGCTCTATAAAGAATCTATATCTCTGTAAGCAACAACGGCATCCTAACTCCATAAGCAGTTTATATCTCCGTAAGCCGGTTTTCCTAACCCCATCCCTTTTAGCAACACGTACATGGGCATCTATATGAACAGCTAGAGGCATTTGCCCCATATACAATGACTCCTAAGATCCCTATCTAGGTTGTCACCTAATCCATTGAACTTCTAATAGCTAGGTTGGTCTCCTGAGTGACCTAAACAACAAGCTGTAAGCCGAAGGAAGCTATACAGTCACTAACAGTAGGTAGTTCATCTAACAAACTACCACCTGGTTTATTAGGCAACCCTGGTGCCCCTATTTCTTATATGAGACTGTTCTACCAGGTTTCTTTCCCTATAGGCATCAAGTATGCCAACGGCCTGTATGCGAGCTTTATTGTGTACAAGCGTCAAACAGAAAGTCATGTCACTAAGCTGCACCCTGTGTTTCCCAACTTAACTATGTAAGCTCAACAGCTAATCACAAGCCTCTATGGCTTTGGTACAACAGCAAAACACCTCTAGCCCCTTTAAACGCCAACTAACTCAAACCAACAATCTCCAGGTCGCATGTAATGAGGGACAAACTAAACCTAACCAATCTCGACAATGGATACTACACTATAACCTCAACTTGTCTCATAGCAGCTAACCAGAACACATATACAATCATAATCTATTGGTAGCAGCTAATCACAACATACGTACTTGCAACTTCCTTATAAAAGTGTAGGTCGTACCAATTATATGAAGAGAATAACTTGCCAAAGAGATTAGCCTTAACATACCTCAATTGCCAACTCCAGCTCACCAAATCCTGTTCTAACGTAGAACCAGTAATTCCTCCAACTCATAGCCTTTACGTTGATGTAATGAATCTGTTCTTAATCCATGAAAAGAGCTAGCAACATCAAATAATATTCGCAATGACCACAATTCATAATCTGCCCAAATTCAGCGAAAAACTCATGAATTTCTGAGAATTTAGAAGATAGAATTACTTGCTTATCATTTGTAGACGATTAATACTTGATTAGAAGTGATTTTTACAACATCTACTCGGCGGGACTCCATCGAACTGAGCCAATTTCGAAGAAATGACTCCATAGATGCGTTCTTCTAAGCTTAGGAATCACTACCTAAGAAGAATTGTCATTTGGAGGTTATTTGACGATGTAATTTGGATTCACATTGATGAAAACCCTCATCCAAAATTGCCTCTCCAAAGCTCTCTGTTTTGGGAAATGTTTTAATGAACAACTCCCACACTTAAAATAACATATATAGGGAGGCGGAAGAGGGGTGCCACGGTGCACCGCTCAATGCGCCAGTATACAGGCGCGGCACGCCTCTCCTTGTGCTGAGGGAGGGGCGCAATGCGACGCTCGGTGCGCCGAGCCTCCAGTTCCATCGACCCAATTGCTCTGTAACACGCTTGTGTGACCTTATTTTGAGCCTTCTCCCGCACATATCATGCTCCAAACACTCACCACAAGAACACGCACACGTACGCTAGTCAATGATAACTTGCGGGATATAACATTACCCCCCCAAGGAACATTCATCCTCAAATGTAATCTAACTTTAAGAAACTCTGGTCTTAAGCTTTGCCAGAAAATTTTTGGCACAATCTCCCCTATAATGTGGACTATCTGTAAACTTGAAACACAGAAAAGTGCAACACAAGCATCTAATAGGATGCTACCTGCAACTGAAACTACCTTGCCTTAACTGGAATTGACTGAATTTGTATGTTATCATCATAGAGCCTAAAACAGCTGAATATATCTAGATCTCATGTAATCCTTAATCTTCTCCATTTCTGTCCTTCCATAAGACTTTAATAGGCTACATCTTTGGTCCTTAATATAGCCCCTGCGGACCTAACGATGCAGCATAGCTATTAGAGTTTCCCTGTAGAACAACTCTTCTGCAACCTGAACATCCTTGTCACAACCCGAGAGGGGACCCGGATCGTAGATACGGGACAAGGGACCCTAAGAGACCCCAAGTCAACCCATAGCATAAGAATTCACTAGCTTGTTCAATTAACATGAAGGAAACATAAATATAAATTCAGCGGAAGTCTAACTTAACATAACAACAAAATTAACATTTGAAGCTGAATACATATCTAAATATGATAAGCCTCTAATCTGGACGAGCTGATGGGACAACACCCCCAACTAGCTCGAAAATACTGAAACTGAAAATATGCACAAAATAACTGAAATACTAGACCTCGGAGGATGAGGACTCACCAAGAAAGAAAATGCTAACTCTGACAGGCAGCTACGAACGGGGCTGAACCTGATAACCCGATCCTACAACATGAAATGATGCAGCATAAAAAGTATGTAGTCAGTACGTGGAATGTACCGAGTATGCAAGGTAAGTAATACTGATAGAGCAATACTAGTCTTTAAAAAAAAGTCATACATATATGATAGCCTTTAAGGGTAAGAAAAGATCACAAGCATTCAGTATGAAATCATTCTTACTTAATACATGGTCATGCATGGCTTGAGAACGTCATGACTAAATTGAATGACTCAAAGATATTCGTGTCTAGAAATTGATAGGGTGGGATTTNTGAAATCATTCTTACTTAATACATGGTCATGCATGGCTTGAGAACGTCATGACTAAATTGAATGACTCAAAGCTAAATAATAACATTTATATCAAAACCTGAACAATGAGTCAAACCTTTCTTTTCAAACATGCATCCATAAGATAATCATCATGAGTAATGGATATGCAAATTCAAATGATATAGACAGTTGGAGACTCGTCACTTAAACGGCATACTACGATAGAGCTTACGTGATCCAACTATCACACTCAAGTGGGTAGAGCCATCCATAACCATGCCAGGGCGATGGAAGATACCATGATATCGATATCAAGCTTAAAGGGCAAATCGGGACAGCGATAGCTCACAGGGAAGGTCCCAATATTATGATGGAATCAACCTATGTTGGCTTCTGGGGCATAGGGTAGTCGACCCTTAACCCGCTCGGTGCTAGAATCATCTCCCAAAACATGCAATGCTCCACATCGTATAAATATGAAACTCAACATCTTCTAGTGACGAAGCTCAACATGAATTCATGCATAAACTAAACATCGTATGACGAAGCTCAATATAGTCTATTGACAAAACTCAATATGAGATCATGCATGCATCAAACATCATATAAATATAAAGCTCAACAATGTCATCTCGACAAAGTTTAGAATAGAATCATGCTTAAACTCCACATCATGTGAAATGAAGATTAATGGCGACATACGTCTCAATTATGAATTCATGCATATGAGAAGCTTTACTATGACACATACCACAAGCTCAAGAATAGTGGGAGGCTTTTCTCCAAAATCATGTGGTAAGGCTACTTTAGAGATATCACTTCATTATCATCAACATAGAGACCTTTCCCAAAACCTTACCATGCTTGGACCCACTCAATTCATTTGAAAACATTATACTTTGGGAGATTTCACTCCAAAACAAGTAATAAAAACAATTCAAGAGAAATCATCATCCATACTCAACATTGGGCACCACCCAAAGCTTCATTATACTCGGGTCAATTCAACCTTCTTTGAAAACATTATCAAAATCATGGGTAAGTTTTGAAACATGTTTTTCATCATCTATTCCATCATCATCACATTCTATTAGGAACTCCCCACACATGGGCATTTTAGATTCAATTTTTTAGAAATCAATTTTGTAAAAGAAATTAAGTTAGAATCCACCCAAGCTCGATAAATCATCAATATCAACTAAATTAATCATACCCATGAGTAGAAATTTAAGAACCATGCAATTCAATGAAAACTCATACTTGATCATCTCAAATAAATCACAAATTGATAGGGAATGGGAATGGGTGTGGAAGAAAGCACCCATTCATAGCCTTACATACATGGGAATGAGGAATCCTAACTCTTCCTAATTGCCCAGTTGAGATTTCCCTTGGAAACCTTGAATTTCTCCTCACTTTCTTCCCTTCAAGCTCTCACCCTTGCATGCATGAATAAAATTGCCTAGATGGGTCTTTCTCAACTTAAACCTCTCTATTACGAGCTTAAAATGACGCAGTATAGGCCCTTAGAACTTAGGATTTACGGAAAATCCCTTATTGAAATCGCTAGAAATCACTGTCATGGGGTCCTAACGGACAACCTGGCGACTCGTTACTAGGGCTCACGATCCGTTGGTTCACCCGTCTAGTGCACTGCCTTGTCATTCATGAAAAATCCACTAGCTTGGTAACAGCCCACCTAACTGGTCGTTAGGACTGACGACGAGTCGTTGGGTGCCATCCATCAAGTACACTGGATAAACTTCACTGTCCTTCTCTAGGAACACCCCACGACTGACCTAACGACTCGTGGTGACTGACCACGAGTCGTTACATTACCCATGAGGACCTCGAGTCCTTCAACATCTCAGGCCTTCCCCTCGAGCCAAAGACTCGTTAGGCCTCCTCACGAGTCGTTAAGTGACCCGTTCTTCAATTGCTGCAACATTTTTTAGTTTCTCTCCTAATTCACTTTCGGGTACGATTCTTGAATTCCCTAGGTATAACAATATCTCCTCCTTGGGAACATTCATTCTCGAATGTTATAAACAAGCAAAAAATTCAAAAACAAACAATCACTATATATATAGATGCTAATAATTGATTTTCAAGTCGAAAACTGATGAAACGACGACCTCCAAAGAGAACCACATAGCTGGTCAGAGTTCAGACATCAGATACATATACCATATCATAAAACGAACTTATTCGCATGAATAGAACATGAAAAACTGAATAGAGATTTAGGGAAAAAATTTTATACCTCAAACTAAAGTTGAGCCGGTAGGGAACAAATGGGGGTATTTAACCATCATATCCGCTTTTGCCTCCCACGTGGCTCCCTCGACATGACTATTCCTCCATAACACCTTTACTGAGGCTACTTCCTTGTTCCTCAGCCTTTGAACTTGTCGATCCAGGATTTCAACCGAAATTTCTTCATAACTGAGGCTGTCTTTCACACCAATGTTGTCTATCGAAACCACCAAGGATGGATCACCCACGCACTTCTTAAAATGCGATACATGGAACACGGGATTAACTGAAGCCAATTCTGAAGGAAAGTCCAACTCATACGCCACCTTACCAACTCTTCTTACAACCCGGTATGGACCAACATAGCGGGGAATTAGTTTACCTTTCTTTTCAAACCGCATGACTCCCTTCATGGGAGATACCTTTAGAAACACCCCCAGTCATCAATATAAAAACCCCAATTCTCTTCTTCTCACATCAGCATACGATTTATGATGAATCTGAGTGGTTTTCAACCGGTCCCTTATCAACTGAACCTTCACCATTGCGTCATGAACCGAATCTGGTCCTACCATAGCTGCCTCACCAACCTCGAACCATACGATGGGAGATCTGCACCTTCGCCTGTAAAGAGCCTCAAACGGTGCCATCTGGATACTAGAGTGGTAACTATTATTATAAGCAAACTCGATCAAGGGAAAATGATCAGCCCAACTACCTTTGAAATCCATAGCACATGCCCTCAACATATCCTCAAGATTCTGAATGGTTCTTTCTTGTTGGCCGTCCATCGGGGGATGAAAGTTGTACTTAGCTTAATCTGAGTCTTGAGCCCTTTTTTAAACGAACGCCAAAATTGAGAAGTAAACTGAGTACCTCAGTCCGAAATAATAGACAAGGGCACTCCATGAAGCCGAACCAACTCCCTAATATACAACTTAGCATAATAGTCTGCTGAATCCGTGGTCTTGACCGGTAGGAAGTGTGCAGCCTTGCTCAACTTGTCCACCACAACCCAAATGGAGTCGCATTTTCAGTGAGTACGAGGTAGACCTACAATGAATTCCATATTGATTTCTTTCCACTTCTAAGTGGGGATGGCAATATCCTTAAGTACACCTCCAGGTCTTTGATGCTCAGCTTTTATTTGATGATAGTTTGGACATTTTGCTACAAACTTCGCAATATCCCTTTTCATACCATCCCCCAAGAGATTTCCCGCAAATCTTGATACATTTTCGTGGATCCTGTAGGAATAGAATATTTGGTACCATATGCCTCATACAATATCCGAACTCTCAAATTATCAACATCCGGAACACATAGTCAGCCCTGGTATTGTAGCATAACATCTCCCCCTTGGGAGAAAACCTCCACTTTCTGATTCCGAACTGCCTCCTTCAGCTTCCTCAATATTGGATCCTCATCTGGCCTAGATTTAACATCAACTACCAAGGACGATTCTGACCCGTTATGCACAACAACACCGCCATCGGTTAAATCGATCAGTGTAACTCCCAGCCTTGCAAGCCGGTGAACATCCTTCACCAACTCCCTTCCCCTGCCCACATGGAACACACTCTCCATTAGGAGTTTACTAAGCGCATCCACGACCACATTAGCTTTGCCCGGGTGGTAAAGGACACTTGTGTCAAAATCCTTAAGTAACTCCAACCACCTCCTTTGCTGAAGATTTATATCCTTCTGTGTGAACGCATATTGCAAGCTCTTGTGGTCCGTAAATACATCCAGATGGACCCCATACAAGTAATGCCACCATATCTTCAATGCTAACACCACCACGGCCAATTCAAGATCGTGGGTCGGATAATTCCTTTCATGCACTTTCAGCTGTCAAGAGGCATAAGCTATCACCCTCCCACACTACATCAATACACACCCAAGTCCAACTCAGAAAGCATCACAATACACCACGAAGCCATCGTTACCCTCAGGTAGGGTGAATACTGGTGCTGAGGTAAGTCGAGCCTTCAACTCTTGAAAGCTTTTCTCACAAGCCTCCGACCACTGGAACTTCACCTTTTTATAAGTCAACTTATTCAAAGGCACTGCAATGGTTGAGAAATCCTCAACAAACCTCCGATAGCAGCAGCTAAGCCCAAGAAAATATGAATGTCCGAAGGATTCACCGGTCTGGGCCAATTCTTCACCGCCTTGATTTTCTGCGAATCTACTTTTATGCCTTCGCTAGACACCACATGGACCAAGAATGTCACGGAGTCCAACCAAAACTCACACTTGCTAAACTTTGGATACAATTGGCGGTCCTTTAGGGTCTAGAGCACTACTCTCAAATGAACGGCATGTTTCCCCTCACTTCGAGAGTTTACCAAAATGTCATCAATGAACACGGCCACGAACATATCCAAATATGGATTGACCACCCTGTTCATTAGGTCCATAAAAGCTTCAAGAGCATTCGTTAGTCCAAAATACATAACTACAAACTCGTAATGACCATACCGTGTTTTGAATGCCGTCTTCGGGATATCACTCTCCCAAACTCTGAGCTGATGATACCTAGATCTGAGATCTACCTTCGAGAAACACCTAGCACCCTGAAGCTGATCGAACAGATCATCAATCCTGGGTAAGGTTTACCTGTTCTTGACAGTGACTTTGTTAAACTTTCGATAATCAATGCAAATTCTAAGGGAACCATCGTTCTTCCGAACAAATAGTACAAGTTCACCTCATGGGGACTGACTTGGTCTAATGAAACCCTTATCTAGCAAATCCTTTAACTGGTCCTTCAACTCTTTTAGATCGGCTGGAGCCATCCTGTAGGGTGGAATAGATATAGGTTGAGTATCGGGAAGGAGGTCAATACCGAATTCAATCTTCCGCTCGAGAGGAATACCTAGAAAATCATCAGGAAAGACCTCTAGATACTCACGTACTACTAGAAATGACTGATATTTGGGGTTTCAAACTCCACGTCCTTAACCCTAACTAGGTGATACATGCAACCCTTAGAAATCATCTTCCTGGCCTTGAGGTAGGAAATGAAGCGACCTACAGGCACATATGAACTACCCTTCCATTCTAAGACTGGCTCACCCGGGAATCTGAACTCTACTGACCGGGTCCTGCAATTAATGGAAGAATAACAAGAATACAACTAATCCATGCCGAGAATAACATTGAAATTGGTCATGGCTAACTCTATTAGATCTGCTGAGGTGACCTTATGGAGAACCAAGATTGGGAAATCTCTATAAACCCGTCTAGCAATAACTGAGTCACCTATTGGAGTAGAAATAGAGAAGGATTCTAATAAGACATCGGTACTGACTCCGAAGCTACTGCCTACATAAGGTGTAATAAAGGACACGGTGGCCCCAGGATATAATAATGCATTAACACCAACATGGAAGACTCGTAACATACCAGTAAACACGTTCGGGGAGACCTCCTATTCCTGACGGGATGCTAGGGCATAGAATCTATTCTAGCGCTGACCGCCAGCTACACTGGTAGATGCCCCCTGATGTACTAAGCGAGGGGGTGGGACTGCTGAGCTAGAAGCTAGGCCACGGCCCCCAACCTCATCCTGTCTTGCCGCTGGACAATATATAAGCATGTGTCTAGGTTTCCTGCACCCGAAACACACACCCGAACCTGCCAAGCACTGGCCTGTATGCCCTCGGCCACATTTGGGAAAAGCTGAAAAACCTGAATCTACGAGCCTACTTCTCTGACCCCTCGATCCTGACGCTCGTCCTCTTTGATCATTCCTAGGCCGAGATGGCACACTCAAGGTTGATGACGCTGGGACGGATGACCTCTGGTGGGTCTGCTGATGGTGCCTACCTCCAGACCTCTGTTGGGATAATCTGTGGTCCTCAGTCCTGGCCCACTTGGCCTCTCTCTCTATCGAATGTGACACCTCCATCTGCTGGGTGTATAATACCATCCGAGGGAAGTCCATATCCTGATGGATCATAGCAATCCTGCATTCCTTATCTAAGTAACCTGCTATCCCATGCACAAACCTTCTCATTCGCGCCCTCTGGTTAGCCACTAACTCAAGAGCACACTTCCATAGGCGAGTGAACTCAAGGGACTACTCTAGTACTGTCATCCTCTCTTGCTTCAGATTTACGAACTCAGCTACCTTTAGCTCCCTCGTCTCCTGAGGGAAAAATCAAAAAAGGAACGCAACCTGAAACTCCTCCCAAGAGATCGGACCTGCTTCGGCGACCCTGCTATTCTTCCATTGACGAAACCAGATATGCGCAACCCCCTTCAACTAGTTGGAGGCCAACTCCGCGGACTCAACACTTCTCACTCCCATAACCTAGGTGATCTTGTCGATCTCATCAATGAAGTTATATGGGTCCTCACCTACCTTGGACGTCAAGTACTCGGGCGGGTTCATCCTCAAGAAGTCCCAGACTCGAGCCGTCACATATGAACTACCCTTCCATTATAAGACTGGCTCACCCGGGAATTTGAACTCTACTGACCGAGTCCTGCAATTAATGGAAGCATAAAAAATATACAACTAATCCATGCCGAGAATAACATTGAAATTGGTCATGGCTAACTCTATCAGATCTGCTGAGGTGACCTTATGGAGAACCAAGACTGGGCAATCTCTATAAACCCTTCTAGCAATAACTGTGTCACCTACTAGAGTAGAAATCGAGAAGGATTCTAATAAGACATCGGGACTGACTCCGAAGCTACTGGCTACATAAGGTGTAACAAAGGACAAGGTGGCCCCAGGATATAATAACGCATTAACATCAACATGGAAGACTCGTAACATACCAGTAAACACATCCGGGGAGACCTCCTGCTCCTAACGGGATGCTAGGGCATAGAATCTATTTTGGCGCTGACCGCCAGCTGCACCGGTAGAT
Organism: Datura stramonium; assembly: GCA_018107945.1. Classification (NCBI taxonomy): domain Eukaryota; kingdom Viridiplantae; phylum Streptophyta; class Magnoliopsida; order Solanales; family Solanaceae; genus Datura; species Datura stramonium. The sequence continues at coordinate 281,540 of JACEIK010000639.1, forward strand.
GCCCCCTGATGTACTGAGCGAAGGGGTGAGGCTGCTGAGCTAGAAGCTGGGCCACGACCCCCAACCTGATCATGTCTTGCCGCTGGACAATATCTAAGCATGTGTCTGGGTTGCCTGCACCTGAAACACACACCCGAACCTACCAAGCATTGGCCTGTATGCCCTCGACCACATCTGTGACAAGCTGAAAAACCTAAATCTGCGGGCCTACTTCTCTTACCCCTCGATCCTGATGCTCGTCCTCTCTGATCATGCCTAGGCCGAGATGGCACACTCAAGGCTGATGAAGCTGGGGCGGATGACCTCTGGTGGGTCTGCTGACGGTGCCTACCTCCAGACCTCTGTTGGGATAATCTGTGGTCCTCAGTCCTGGCCCTCTTGGCCTCTCTCTCTATCGAATGTAACACCTCCATCTGCCGGGTGTATAACACCATCCAAAGGAAGTCCATATCCTGATGGATCATAGCAATCCTGCATTCCTTATCCAAGTAACCTGCTATCCCATGCAAAAACCTGCTCACTCGCGCCCTCTAGTTAGCCACTAACTCAAGAGCACACTTCAATAGGCGAGTGAACTCAAGGGACTACTCTAGTACTTTCATCCTCTCTTGCTTCAGATTTACGAACTCAGCTGCCTTTAGCTCCCTTGTCTCCTTAGGGAAAAACCGAACAAGGAACGCAACCTAAAACTCCTCCCAAGTGACCGGACCTGCTTTGGCGACCCTGCTATCCTTTCATTGACGGAACCAGATATGCGCAACCCCTTTCAACTGGTTGGAGGCCAACTCCGCACACTCAACATTGCTCACTCCCATAACCTGGGTGATCTTGTCGATCTCATCAATGAAGTTATATGGGTCCTCACCTCCCTTTGACCTTAAGTACTCCGACGGGTTAATCCTCAAGAAGTCCCTGACTCGAGCTGTCGTTGCATTTCCATTCTGCGAAACATGCGCAACAGCCTGCTGATTGACCTAAGCTGTCAAGGCTTGCGCAAGCATCTGGATAGCGGCCCGGAACTCAGCCTGAGTGGCTAGCTTTGATGCTTGAGGCTCCTAAAATGGTGGGACCTGCTGATGCCCACAACACATTCCATCCTCGTGGCCTTCACCGTCTTCATTTCTCCTTCCATTCATCCTTTGAGGAGCCATGATTCTGCAATCACGAATAACACGAATTAGAGGGATAGAACGACTCTTTATCACATGACATAGATCATGAAAGATGGGAACATTTCCTAGAATGTTTTGTATCCTCTTCGTCATAAGTGTGGCGCGCTTCATACCTATGAAAAAGACTCTACTTAATGCGGCTTTCAGACTCCCAAGGACACTTCAAACCTATGGCAATGCTATCAAGTTTGTCATGACCCAAAAGGGGACCTGGATCGTATAAATGGGACAAGGGACCCCGAGAGACCCCAAGTCATCCTATGGCATAAGAATTCACTAACTCGTTCAATTAACATGAAGGAAACATAAATATAAACTCAACGGAAGTCTAACTAAACATAACAACAGAATGAACATCTGAAGGTGAATACATATCTAAGTCAGATAAGCCTCTAACCTAGACGAGCTGATGGGAAAACACCCCCAACTAGCTTGGAAATACTGAAACTGAAAATACACTCAAAATAACTGAAAGTCTAGTCCTCGAAGGATGAGGACTCACCAAGTAAGCAAACTCTAACTCCGACAGGCATCTATGAACGGGGCTGAACCTGAGAACCCGATCCTGCATCATGAAATGACGCAGCATAGAAAGTATGCGGTCAGTACGTGAAATGTACCGAGTATGCAAAGTATGTAATACAACTAGAGCAATACTAGTCTTTCGAAACAAGTCATACATATATGATAGCCTTTAAGGGTAAGAAAAGATCACAAGCATTCATTATGAAATCATTCTTATTTAATACATGGTCATGCATGGCTTTAGAATGTCATGACTAAATCGAATGACTCAAAGCTAAATCATAATATTTATATCAAAAGCTGAACAATGAGGCAAACCTTTCTTTTCAAACATGCACACATAAGATAATCATCATGAGTAATGGATATGCAAATTCAAATGATATAGACAATGGGAGACTCGTCACTTAACCGATATACAACGATAGAGCTTATGTGGTCCCAACTATCACACTCAAGTGGGTAGAGCTGTCGATAACCTTGCTAGGGTGATGGACAAAACCATGATACCGATATCAAGCTCAAAGGGCCAATCGGGCCGGGGATAACTCACAAGGGAGGTCCCAATAATATGATGGAATCAACCTACGTTGGAACAAGTTCTGGGCATAGGGTAGTCGACCCTTAACTCGCTCTGTGCTAGACTCTTCTCCCAAAACAAGCAATGCTCTACATCGTATAAATATGAATCTCAACATCGTCTAGTGACGAAGTTCAACATGAAGTCATGCATAAACTCAACATCGTATGATGAAGCTCAACATTGTCTATTGAAAAATATCAATATGAAATCATGCATGCATGAGACATCATATAAATATTAAGCTCAACAATGTCATCTCGACAATGCTTAGAATAGAATCATGCTTAAACTAAACATCATGTGAAATGAAGCTTAATTGCGACATACATCAAAATTATGAATTCATCCATATGAGAAGCTTTACTAAGACACATACCACAAGCTCATGAATAGTGGAAGGCTATTCTCCAAAATCATGTGGTAAGACTACTTTGGAGATATCACTCATTATCATCAACATAGGGACCTTTCCCATAACCTTATTATTCTTGGACCCATTCAATTCATTTGAAAACATTATACTTTGGGATATTTCACTCTGAAACAAGTAATAAAAACAATTCAAGAGAAATCATCATCCATACTCAACATTGGGCACCACCCAAAGCTTCATCATACCCGGGTCAATTCAACCTTCTTTGAAAACATTATCAAAATCATGGGTAAGTTTGGAAACATGCTTTTAATCATCTATTCCATCATCATCACATTCTATTAGGAACTCCCCACACATGGGTTTTTTAGATTCAACTTTTTAGAAAATAATTTTGTAAAAGAAATTAAGTTAGAATCCACCCAAGCTCGATAAATCATCAATATCAACTCAATTAATTATACCCATGAGTAGAAATGTAAGAATCGTGCAATTGAATAAAAACCCATACTTTATCATCTCAAATAAATCACAAATTGATAGGGAATGGGCATGGGTGTGGAAGAAGGCACCCACTCATAGCCTTACATACCTGGGAATGAAGAATCCTAACTCTTCCTAATTGCCCAGTTGAGATTTCCTTGAAAACCTTGAATTTTCCTCACTTTCTTCCCTTCAAGCTCTCACCCTTGCATGCATGAAGAAAATTGCCTAGATGGGTCTTTCTCAGCTTAAACCTCTATATTACAAGCTTAAAACGATGTAGTATAGGCCCTTAGAACTTAGGATTTATGAAAAGCCCTTACTGAAATCGCTGGAAATCACTGTCAGGGGATCCTAACTGACGACCTGGCGACTAGTTACTAGGGCTCATGATCCGTTGGTTAAACCATCAAGTGCACTGCCTGGTCAATCATGAAAACTCCATTGGCTAGGTAACAACCCACCTAACGGGTCGTTAGGACTGACGACAAGTCGTCGGGTGCCATCTATCAAGTACACTTGATAAGATTCACTGTCCTTCTCTAGGAACACCCCACCACTGACCTAACGATTCGTGGTGACTGAGCACGAGTCGTTACATTGCCCGTGATGACCTCGAGTCCTTCACCATCTCAGGCCTTCCCCATGAGCCACCTGATGACTAATTAGCCTTCCTCACGAGTCGTTAAGTGATCCGTTCTGCAACTGCTGAAACATTTTCTTGTTTTTCTCCTGATTCACTTTCGGGTCTTATTCTTGAATTGCCGAGGTATAACAATCCTCAACAGGGACAACCTGTGAAAGGTCTCTTACGCGCTTGCGTAGCATTGATTCACGAAAAACTTGTTGAAATGATTCTACCCCCGAAGGTAATTCTAATTCATAGGCCACTTAGCATATCAATCAGAGGATCCGTTATAGTCCAAAATGGATCTAAGGATGGGCTTTCCCTTCTTGTCAAATCTCATAATTCCCTTTTGTAGATAATTTTTGAAGGATACTTATGTCACGCCCCGCCTTGGGGGTATGACTGGCACCTGGTGCCCTATTAGGACTTGAACTGCTAGACTATTGAGCCTAAGCACATCTGGTGCCTGGCTGGCTCTAACTCTGATTCACGGAATCAACAGGCTATATAGCGACTGTAAATACAGCCTCCGGTCGACTAGGCCTATAGCCACCTGTACAACAACAACAACTAACAAGAATCACATTAATATAAGGGGATCTATGCGGGCCGACAAGGCCACCATGCTGACTAGTTACTTCTAAATCAAATAGCCCGCATATGCTAAACAGCTACGTGACCGACAAGGTCACCACTACTAACTGGATAAGGCCCCACACGACCGACACAACTAACCACATGGAGATATATACACAATCTGCAAGCCTCTAAGAATACTAATAAGATGGTCGGGACAGGGCCCCGACCTACCCGTACTATACAA
>JACEIK010000639.1:302289-317948 GCA_018107945.1 Datura stramonium
GTCTTTCCCCGGGCCTTTTCCCAGCATGTATGGCATTCAAAAACTCTTAACCAACATGCGAATAGGCCATCTACATGTCGAGAATTTACGGGGTGTAACAACTTAGTCGTCACACCAATCCCTGCGTCCCTATGTCGTACATCGGAATAGGACTTCTGACGACTCCGGGCTGTTAGTAATCATTTTCTGATGAGTTACCTTCTTTTTTAACTAGTGCATCATGTCAGGTCCAATTAACCCTATTTCACTCACTTTGAACCATCCTATGGGGGACCTGTATTTCCGTCCGTATAAAGCCCCATAAGGCGCCATCTTGATGGTAAAATGGTGATTGTTATCATATACAAACTCCATAAGAGGTAGATGGTCATCTCAACTCCCTTGCAGTCTAGCATACATGCCCGCACATATCTTCGAGCATATGAAATGTGCACTCAACTAGTCCATCTGTCTCGCGATGAGGAGCTGTACTAAAGTTAATCTATGCCCCAATCCGATCTGACCCATTTTCCAAAACCTAATTGTGAATCATGTAACTCTATTAGAACTGATAGACAATGGGACACCATGCAGTTGGACTATCCCTTCAAGGTACAACTCAACATAATCCTTAACTAAGAATATAGACCCGACCGGCAAGAAATGGTTTGATCTCATCCTCCTTTCAACAATGACCCAAATAGGGTCAAATTTATGCCTGGTATGAGGTAAATCTGAAACTAAATTCATATTGATTGCAACCCATTTTCACGCAGGCACGACTATCTCCTGAGTTAGCCTGCCAAGTTTCTAATGTTCATCCTTTACTTGCTGGCAATTGGGACACTATGTTACAACTAAACATTATCTTTCGTCTTCCCTTTTATATCCTGAGGCATTTTCATCGAACCTGGGTGGAGAGAATAACGGACATAGTGTACCTTTGCCACAATCTACAAATGAAGCCCTACCAAATTTTTAACGTAGAGCCAAACTCTGGATCTCCAGACTCCGCCCCCTGCTATCTCAAAGGCCAAAGACTCTTCCTATTGAGCCTTGCCTCTAAGCTGTGTTAGGCTAGGATCTTCATATTATTTCTTTTTCACTTCCACCAGTAGAGATGATACCACCGTATTTTGGGTCACAACCCCTCTATTATCTGAGCCCATGAACTGGACTCCTAAACTGGCCAACTGGAGTAGCTCCCATGCCCGTTCTCTCTTTTCTGGCCTCAAGTACGATAGGATGCCCATAAATCTATAACTAAGGGCATCGATTACAATGTTAGCCTTCCCTAGATGATATCAGACATCTACGTCGTAGTCTCCCAATAACTCAAGCCAACAATGTTGTTGCAAGTTCAACTCTTTTTGTTTACAAATATACTGGAGGCTCTTGTGATCGATAAAGATGTCTATATGGGCATCATATAAGTAAGGCCTCAAAATATTCAGAGTATGAACAACTTAAACTAATTCTAAATCTTGGGTAAGGTAGTTCTTCTCGTCCTTCCGTAGTTGCCTCAAAGAATAGGCAATCACCTTATCGTGCTGCATTAGAACACATCCTAATTTAACGCCTGAAGCATCACAATATATAGCGTTGCCCTCTAAGCCCTCTGGCAAGGCTAATACTGATGTAGGTGTCAATCTGTCTTTCCATTCCTGAAAATTCTGTTCAAAAACTTCAGTCCACTGGAATTTAGCTGCTTTCTGGGTCTGCTTCATCTATGGTGCTAATGAAATAGTCTTTCCACCAACCTTTTGTAATCCCAACTATCCCATAAAATTACGAACTTCTTTTAGAGTTTTGGGTCTGGGCTAAGTCTTTACAACCTTTATTTTCTGCAAGCCAACTTGAATGCTTGCATCTGACTTAATATGGATTAAGAAAGCTACAGATATTAACCTGGACTCACATTTATAAATTCTTTACATATAACTATCGATTTTTGAGAATCTAAAGTACTGTCTGCAAATGGTCTCTATATTCAGCTTCTGAACGTGAATAGACTAGAATTTCATCAATGGACGTAATCCCAAACAAATCTAACAATGGCTTGAGTATACTATTCAGCAGGTCCATAAACACTAGTAGGGCATTTGTCAATCCGAAAGACATAACCAAAAACTCAAAATGGCCATATCTGGTTCTGAAGGCCATCTTCGCAATATTAGTCTCTCCAACTCATACCTGATGGTACCCTGACTACAAGTCAATCCTTGAAAAGAATTTCACCTCCTGCAACTAGCCAAGAAAACTAATTATTCCCAGAGTGGGATACCTGTCAATAATAATTACTTTATTCAGCTTCTGATAGCCTATACACATTCATAGTGAGCCATATTTCTTCTCTCTTTTATGATTTTTTCGAATAAAACTGGCATACCCCATGGCGAACCACTAGGCCTACTGAAGCCTTTATCTATCAAGTTCTTCAGTTGATCCTCCAACTTCCTCATCTCAGCAGGAGCCATTTTGTAAGGAGGAATAGATATGGGTTGTATATCTGGTGGAACATCAATAAAGCCACTCCAGGGAATACCAGGAAGCTCATCTGGAAACACATCTGGAAACTTACTAACCACCGAAATAGACTAAAGAGTCGGGGATTCCACCAGCATATCTCATATCCTAGCAATATGATAAGAAAACCCTTTGCAATTAGCCTTCTTGCCTGAAGTTAGGATATGAACTTACCTTTTGGCATAGTTGTAGTGCTCTTTTATCCTTGTTCTCTCTCTCCCGGGAAGTGGAATCGGACAGTCTTTGTCAAGCACTCAACATTGACATAAAATGGTGCTAGCCAAGACAAACCCATAATCACATCATGGTTAACCATTCTAATTCTTACTAAGCTTGCAGAGGTTTGGTGGCCAATAGCCTCAACCTCTCCTATTGTTATAGTTCACTTTCCGCTGACTAGAGTCGGTCTAATATCAGGCATCACAGTAGATAGACATAACAATATAATCTTAGGGACTCAACCCTATACAACTCAGCTCTATAGCACGATCTAAGAGGAAGGAGGGGTAACCATACTATCATGCCTCATAGCTTCCTGCTTATAAAATGTGGTGCACAACACATGTATAATCAAGAATCTACTAGAAATGGCTTGAAGATTCCCTAGGATACGACATTTCTCTTATACTAAATTTTCCACGCCCTACCTTGGGAGGCGTAACTGTCACCTAATACCATAATGGACTCTAAGCTGACCTGGTTGGACACATACATATCTGGTGCATGCCAGCAGCACATAGAGAGAAAACAATCGGCAATATCTCAGCTATAAACATAGCCTCAGGCCGATAAGGCCGCAATATAAACCTACGCAAAAAAACAGCTAACCCAACAGGTGCAATATCAAAATCATCCTATGCGGGCTGACAAGACCACTATGCTGTCTAGTAGGTATCATAACTAGGCCTCACGCGACCAACACTCAACTCATCTGGAAACACACCTGGAAGTTTTTCGGTGGTTAGTAAGTTTCCAGATGTGTTTCTAGATGAGCTTCCTGGTATTCCCTGGAGTGGCTTTATGATAAGAAAACCCTTTGCAATTAGCCTTCTTGCCTGAAGTTAGGATATGAACTTACCTTTTGGCATAGTTGTAGTGCTCTTTTATCTTTGTTCTCTCTATCCCGGGAAGTGGAATCGGACAGTCTTTGTCCAGCACTCAACATTGACATAACATGGTGCTATCCAAGACAAACCCATAATCACATCATGGTTAACCATTCTAATTCTTACTAAGCTTGCAGAGGTTTGGTGGCCAATAGCCTCAACCTCTCCTACTGTTATATTTCACTTTCCGCTGACTAGAGTCGGTCTAATATCAAGCATCATAGTAGATAGACATAACAATATAATCTTAGGGACTCAACCCTATACAACTCAACTCTATAGCACGATTTGAGAGGAAGGAGGGGTAACCATACTATCATGCCTCATAGCTTCCTGCTTATAAAATGTGGTGTACAACACATCTATAATCAAGAATCTACTAGAAATGACTTGAACATTCCCTAGGATACGACATTTCTCTGATACTAAATTTTCCACGCCCTACCTTGGGAGGCGTAACTGTCACCTAATACCATAATGGACTCTAAGCTAACCTGGTTGGACACATACATATTTGCTGCATGCCAGCAGCATATAGAGAGAAAAAAATCGGCAATATCTCAGCTATAAACATAGCCTCAGGCCGATAAGGCCGCAATATAAACCTACGCAAAAAAATAGCTAACCCAATAGGTGCAATAACAAAATCATCCNTTCAACACGGGTCCTCAGGCAGATCATTGAGGCCGCAATATAAACCTACGCAAAAAAATAGCTAACCCAATAGGTGCAATAACAAAATCATCCTATGCGGGCCGACAAGACCGATATGCTGTCTAGTAGGTATCATAACTAGGCCTCACGCGACCAACACTCAACTCATAACACATATAGGTCCCACATGGCCAACAGTACACCACTAACAATAATATATAGTCTGCAAGCCTCTAAGAGTGAAATATTCATCGGGACATGGCCCCGACCTACCCAAAACTTTAAAACAAAAGATAGGAAAAACTCTAACAACTGGAAACTTCGAAGGAAAGGAGCTGACTAATCTCCTGTTCTGAAAATAGCTAAGGAGGTCTCGAAACCTGTCTCTCTAAACCTACAGGCAAGTATGCAGCGCCCCATGCGTGGGAGTCAGTACAATTTGTAACAAATATGTAAGGCAGTAATAAACACTGAATAAAAATTGTTAAAGAACTGAAAGTAATCAGTAAAAAAGGGTAGAAATAAACTTGTATTCTTTCATAACCATAGCCTGCATCTTCTATACAATTATACAATAGGAACTTAAGTTGTACGGTTCTACATCCATAAGCTATATCTAGTAGGAAAGTATACAAACAAGAACCTAACCTGGTCCCTATAAGCCCAGAAGGTACAATAAACACAGAAATAACCTACATGGGCCCCCATAACCCCAATAAGTGCCAATTAATCTATACACCACAAATGGTACGCTTATGGCCCCACAGATGACTGTAACTGAACATACCTGGACTCTTGAGACTAACCGGAGCCATCTGAACTCCTGTAGCAGAGTGCGGTCCTTTCAGGCTCCTGTGGCTGCACCCCAAGTACACAAGGCTCTATGAAGGGTCAGTAATGCCACTACGGCATAGAAGAAATCCATAAGTGAATAAACTTCAATATGGCCCCGTAGACTTTAATTTGGTCCACTCAAAAAATATATAGATCCATAAGAAATTAATAGCCCCTTAAAAACAACATCATCAAAGCTCCATAAGCAACAGAGGAATCATAGCTCTGTAAACAGTTTATAGCTCCGTAAGCCTGTTTGCCTAACCCCAGCCCTTCTGGCAACACGTACATGGGCATCTGCATGAACAACTAGAGGCATTTGCCCCATGTACAATGACTCCTAAGATCCCTACTTAGGATGTCACCTCATCCATCGGACATCCCATACCTAGGGTGGTCTCCTGAGTAACCTAAACAACAAGCTATAAGCCGAAGGAAGCTATACGGTCACTAACAATAGGTAGTTCATCTAACAAACTACCATCCAATATATTAGGCAAGCCTAGTGCCCCTGTTTCTTAGATAATACTGTTCTACCAGGTTTCTCTCCTTGTAGGCATCAAGTACACCAACGGCCTGTAGGCAAGCTTTACTATGTACAGGCGTCAAATAGAAAATCATGTCGCTAAGTTGCGCCCTGTGCTGCCCAACTTAACTATGTACACTCAACATCTAATCACAAGCATCTATGGCTTTGATATGGTAGGAAACACCTCTAGCCCCTTTAAATGACAACTTACTCAAACCAGCAATCTCCAGATGCTTCTAATGAGGGACAAACTGAATTTAATCAATCCTGACAAGGGATACTACACTATAACCTAAACTCCTCTCACAGCAACTAACCAGAACACATATATAATCATAATCTATTGGTACCAGCTAATCACAACATATGTACTTGCAACTTACAAAAGTGTAGGTCTTATCAATTATACGATGAGAATAATTTGCCGAAGAGATTAGCCTTAAGATACGTCGATTGCCGACTCCAACTCACCCAATCCTGTTCCAACCTAGAATTAGTAATTCCTCCAACTCATAGACTCTACGTTCATGTAATGAATCTATGCTTAATCCATGAATATAGCTATAAATATCAAACAATACCCACAATGACCATAATTCATAATTATCCCAAATTCAGCTAAAAACTCACGAATTTTTTGAGAATTTAGAAGATAGAATTACTTAGTTATCACTTGCAGACAATTAAGACTTGATTAGATGTGATTTCAACAACTTCTACTCGCGAGACTCCATTGAACCGGGATAATTTCGAACAAATGACTCTGTAGAAATGTTCTTCGTATGCTTGGGAATCACTACCTAAGAAGAATTGACGTTTGGAGGTGATTTGATGACGTAATTTTGCTTCACTTTGATGAAAACCCTTGTCCAAAATTGCCTCTCCGAAGCTCTCTGTTTTGGGAAATCTTCTAATGAACAAGTCCCACACTTAAAATCACATATATAGGGAGGTGGAAGAGGGGTGCCATGGTGCGTCGCTCAACGCGCCAGTATATGGGCGTGGCGCACCTCTCCTTGTGCCAAAGGAGGGGCGCGATGCGGCGCTTGATGTGCTGAGCCTCCGGTTCCTTTGACCCGATTGCTCTGTAACATGCTCGCGCGACCTTCTTTTGAACCTTCTCCTGCACGTGTCATGCTCCAAACACTCACCACAAGCACACACACACGTATGATAGTCAATGATAGCTTATGGGTTGTGACATTATCCGCCCTTAGGAACATTTGTCCTTGAATGTAATCTAACTTTAAGTGAATCGGATCTTAAGCTTTGCTAGAAAAATTTTGGAAGAGTTTTCCCTGTAATGTGGACTATCCGTAAACCTAAAACGTACAAAAGTCCAACACAAACATCTCACAGGATGTTGCCTGCAGCTGAAACTATCTTACCTTAACTGGAATTGTCTGAATTTGTATGTTATCATATAGCTTGGAACAACTGAAGTTATCTAAATCTCGCGTCGTCCTTAATCTTCTCCATTTCTGTCCTTCCATAATACTTTAATAGGCTACATCTTTGGTCCTTAAGATAGCCCTTGCGGACCTGACTATCCAACATAACTATTAGGGTTTCTCTGTAGGATGACTCTTCTGTAACTTGAACATCTTCAATGGGGAAAACCTGAGAAAGGTCTCTTACGCACTTTCGTAGCATTGATTCATGAAATACTAGATGAACTGATTCTAGCCCCGAAGGCAAGTATAACTCATAGGCCACTTGGCCTATCTTTCAGAGGATCCGGTATAGTCCCAAATTGGTCTAGGGTTGGGCCTTCCATTCTTGTCAAATCTCATAACGCCCTTTTTTTGCGAAATTTTCAAGGATACTTAGTCGTCACATCAATCCGTACATCCTTATGCCATACATTGGAATAGGACTTCTGAAAACTCCAGGATGTTAATAAACATTCTTTGATGTGTTTAACCTTCTTTTTTGAGTAGTGCATCATGCCAGGTAAATTAACCCTGATTCACTCACTTCGAACCATCCTATAGGGCACTTGCATTTATGTCCACATAAAGCCCCATAAGGCGCCATCTTGATGGTAAAATGGTGATTTTTATCATCTACAAACTCTATAAGAGGTAGATGGTCATCTCAACTTCCTTGAAGTCTAGCATACACGCCCGTGCATGTCTTCGAGCGTCTGAAATGTGCACTCAACTTGGCCATCTATCTCAGGATGAGGAGTTGTAGTCAAGTTAATCTGTGCCCCAATCCGATCTAACCCATTTTCCAAAACCTAGTTGTGAATCGTGTCCCTCTGTCAGAACTGATAGACATGGGACACCATGCAGTCAGACTATCATTTAAGGTATAGCTCAGCATAATCCTTAACTGAGAATTGAGTCCCGACAATAAGAAACGCGTTGATCTCATCTGCCTTTCAACAATGACCCAAATAGGGTCAAATTTACACCTAGTATGAGGTAAATCAAAAACTAAATTCATATTGACTACTTCCCATGTTAACGTGGGCACGACTATCTCTTGAGTTAGCCCGCCAGGTTTCTGATGTTTAGCCTTTACCTGCTGGCAATTGGGACACTGTATTACAACTCAACATTTTCTTTCTTCTTCCCTTTTATATCTTGATGAATTTTCGTCAAACCTAGATGGAGAGAATAACATGCATAGTGTACCTTTGCCACAATCTACCAATGAAGCCATGCCACATTTGGTATGCAGAGCCAACCTCTGGGTCTCAAGACTCCACCCTCTGCTATCTCAAAGACCAAAGACTCTTCCTGTTGAGCCTTGCCTCTAAGCTGTGTTAGGCTAGGATCTTCATACTATCGCTTTTTCACTTCCACCACTACAGATGATACTGTCGTATTCTGGGTCACAACCCCTCTATCTTCTGAGTCCATCAACCGGACTGCTAAACTAGTCAACTGGTGCAGCTCCCATGCCCGTTCTCTCTTTTCTGGCCTCAAGTATGATAGGTCACCCATAAATCTGTAATTAAGGGCATCAGCTACAATTTTAGCCTTCCCTGGATGATATAAGACATCTTCATCATAGTCTCCCAACAACTAAAGGCAACGATGTTGTCGTAAGTTCAACTCTTTCTGTTTGCAAATATTCTGGAGGCTCTTGTGATCGATTAAGAGAATATATGGGCACCATATAAGTAAGGCCTTCAAATCTTCAAAGTATGAACAATTGCAGCTAATTCTAAATCTTGTTTAGGGTCGTTCTTCTCTTCCTTCCTTAGTTGTTTCAAAGCATAGGCAATCACCTGGTCGTGCTGCATCAAAACACATCCTAACTTAATTCTTGAAGCATCACAATATACTGTGTTGCCCTATAAATACTCTGGGAAGGCTAATACTGATGCAGGTGTCAATTTGTCTTTCCATTCCTGGAAATTCTATTCACAAACCCTTGTCCACTAGAATTTAGCTGTACTCTGGGTCAGCTTCATCAGTGGTGCTGATAAAATAGAGAATCCTTCCACCAACCTTCTGTAATACCCAACTATCCCAAAAAATTACGAACTTCTATTAGAGTTGTGGGTCTGGGCTAAGTCTTTACCGCCTTTATTTTTTACAAGCCAACATGAATGCTTGCATCTAACTCAAAATGGCTCAAGAAAGCTACATATTTTAACTAGGACTCACATTTAGAAAGCTTTACATATAACTATCAATATCTAAGAATCTGGAGTACTGTCTGCAAATGGTCTCTGTGTTCAGCTTCTGAACGTGAATAGACCAGAATGTCATCAATGGACATAATAACAAACAGATCTAACAATGGCCTGAGTTTACTATTAATCAGATCCATAAACATTGCTGAGGCATTCGTCAATCCGAACAACATAACAAAAAACTCAAAATGGCCATATCTGGTCTTGAAGGCCGTCTTTGAAATATCAGTCTCTTGGACTCGTACCTGATGGTACCATGACCTCAAGTCAATCCTTGAAAAGAATTTCACCACCTGTAGCTAGTCAAGCAAATTATTTATTCCCAGAGTGGGATACTTGTCCTTAATAATTACTTTATTTTGCTGTCGATAGCCTATACACATTCATAGTGAGCCATATTTCTTCTCTCATTTTCCTTTTTTCCAATAAAATTGGCACACCCCATGGCAAAGCACTTGGCCTAATGAAGCCTTTATCTAACAAGTTTTTCAGCTGATCCTCCAACTCGCTTAGCTCATCAGGAGTCATTCTGTAAGGAGGAATAGATATGGGCTATATATCTGGTGGCACATCAATAAAGCCACTTCGGGGAATACCAGAAAGCTCATCTGAAAACACATCTGGAAACTTACTAACCATCGAAATTGACTAAAGAGTCAGGAATTCCGCCTGCATACCCCGTACCCTAGTAATATGATAAGACAGACCTTTGCAATCATCCTTCTTTCCTAAAGTTAGGATATGAACTTACCTTTCAACGTAGTTGTAGTGATCTTTCATCCCTATACTATCTCTCCTAGGAAGCGGAAACAGACAGTCTTTGTCCAGCACTCAAAATCGACATAACATGGCGCTAGCCAAAACATACTTGTAATCATATCAAGTTTAACCATTCTAATTCTTAATAAGATTGTAGAGGTTTGGCGGCCAATAGCCTCTACCGCAGATCCTTGATAAAATTCTTCTACCATAGCGTTTGGCGGCGACTCAGAATCCTATCACCCCGCTGAAACATAGGTATGATCTGGACCACATCTAGAGCTAGTTGCCCCCAATCAAGCTCTATCGCTGGGCCTTCCCCAACCTTTGTAACATTGAGCTGCTATCTCTCGAAATCAAAACACTGCTAGTCCATCTGACTTTGTGGATGGAACAAGCATGACCCTGAAAAATCTCTAGAATTTATCTATGAAATTCTGAAGGTCCTTTTTGCGGTCTATTCTTGTACACAGGGGAGGACTCAAATCTAGAAACTCACGAACCCTCAAACTTTTGGACCCCTTAATAGGCTCAGCAATAACCGGTGCTACTAGCTGACGCTGAGCAGCCTTCATCTGAGCCAACCTACATACTGCATTCTTGACATCCTGATATGAGGGTGTAGGAGGGAATGGAAGTGGAATCAACATATCAGTAGCCCTCGGTAGTCCCCTAACTTTGGCACCCTGCAGGTACCCTCTCCTACTGTTATATTTCTCTTTCGACCGACTGTAGTCTGTCTTATAAGGCACCATAGTAGACATACATAACAATATAATCTTAGGGACTCAACCCTATACAACTCAGCTCTATAGAACGATCTGAGAGGAAGGAGTGGTAACCATACTATCATGCCTCATAGCTTCCTAATTATAAAATGTTGCGCACAACACAACTATAACCCAGACTCTACTAGACACGGCTTGCAGACTCCCTAGGATACAACATTGCTCTGATACCATGTTTGTCAAGATTTGGGAGGCGTAACTTGCACCTAATTCCATACTGGACTTCAAGCTGACATGGTTGGACACATACACTTCTGGTGCATGCCAGCAACACATAGTAAGAAAACAATTGGCTATATCTCAGCTATAAACATAGCCTCAGGCGGACAAGGCTACAATATAAACCTGCACAAGAAAATAACTAACCCAATAGGTGCAGTAACAAAATCATCCTATGAGGGTCGACAAGACCACCGTGTTGTCTAGAAAGTATCATAACTAGGCCCCACGCGGCCAACACTCAACTCATAGCACATATAGGCCCCACACGGCCAACAATGCATCACTAACCATAAACTATAGTCTGCAAGCCTCTAAGAGTGAAATATTGGTTCGGATAGGGCTCTGGCCTACCCAAAACTACAAAACAAAAGACATGAAAACCTCTAACATCGGGCAACTCTAAAGGAAAGTAGCTGACTAATATGCTGGTTCTGAAAAGCGGCTAAGGAGGTACCAAAACCTATCTGTCTAAACCTACAGACAAGTATGCAGCGCCCCATGCATGGGCGTTAGTACAATATGTAGCGAATATGTAAGACAGTAATAACAACTTAATAGAAGCTATTAAAGAACTGAAAGTAATCAGCGAAAAGGGGCAGAAGTTAACCTGTATAACCATAGCCTGCATTTAGTAGACAATTATACATCAGGAACTTAAATTGTACGATTATACATCCATAAGCTATATCTAGCAAGCAAGTATATAAACAAGAACCTAACCTGGCCCTCATAAGCCTGGAAGGTACAATCAATACAGAAATAACCTACCTGGGCTCCTATAAGCCCCAGTAAGCGCCAATCAATCTATATACAACATAACAGTATACTTATGGCCCCATAGATGACTATAACTGAACATACCTTGTCTGGGTATGTCTTTTGAGACTATAACAGAGCCTTTTGGGCTCTTGTAGTTGAGTCCGAGCCTCTTGGGATCCTATGACTACACGCCGAGCACACAAGGCTCTATGAAGGGTCAGTAATGCCACTGCGACATAGAAGAAGTCCATAAGTAAATAGACTTCAATATGGCCTTGTAGGCTTCAATTTGGTCCCTTTAGAAAATATATAGCTCCATAAGCAATTAATATCCCCGTAAGAGACAATAGCATCATAACTCCGTAAGCAACAGTTACATCATAGCTCCATAAGCAGTTTATAGCTGCGTAAGCTGGTTTGTCTAACCCCATCCCTTCTGGCAACACGTACATGGGCATCTGCATGAACAGTCAGAGATATATGCCCCACATACAATGACTACTAAAATCCCTACCTAGGATGTCACCTTGTCCATCGGACTTCTAATAGCTAGGGTGGTCTCCTGAGTGACCTAAACAACAAGTTGTAAGCCGAAGAATGTTATACGGTCACTAACAGTAGGTAGTTTATCTAACAAACTACCACCCAATTTATTAGGCAACCCTGGTGCCCCTATTTCTTAGATGAGACTGTTCTACTAAGTTTCTCACCCTGTAGGATTAAAGTACGCCAACGACCCTTAGGCGAGTTGTACTGTGTACAGGCGTCCGACAGAAAGTCATGTCGCCAAGTTGCGCTCTATGTTGCCCCACTTAACTAAGTACGCTTCACAGCTAATCACAAGAAATTCATGTCACTAAGTTGCGCATTATGCTGCCCCACTTAATTATGTATGCTTAACAACTAATCACAAGCCTCTATGGCTTTGGTATGGAAGCAAACACCTATATCCCCTTTAGATGACAACTAACTCAAACCAGCAATCTCTAGGTCGCTTCTAACGAGGGACAAACGAAATCTAATCAATCCCGACAAGGGATACTACACTATAACATCAACTCTTCTTGTAGCAGCTAACTAGAACACATATATAATCATAATATACTGGTAGCAGCTAATCACAACATATGTACTTGCAACTTACTTAAAAATGTGTAGGTTGTATCAATTATATGACGAGAATAACATGCCGAAGAAATTATTCTTAACATACCTCAATTGCCGACTCCAGCTCACCCAATCCTATTCAAACCTTGAACCAGTAATTCCTCTAACTCATAGCCTTTAGTTGATGTAATGAATATGTTCTTAATCCATGAAAACAATTAGCAACATCAAACAATACCCACAATGACCACAATTCATAATCTGCCCAAATTCAGCCATAACCTTATGAATTTTTGAGAATTTAGAATATAGAATTACTTACTTATCACTTGTAGATGATTAAGACTTGATTAGAAGTAATTTCTACAACTTCTACTTGGCAGGAATTCATCAAACCAGGCCAATTTTGATGAAATGAATCCTTAGATACATTTTTCGTAGGCGTAGGAATCACTACCTAAGAAGAATTGACGTTTGGAGGTGATTTGATGGTGTAATTTGGCTTCACTTTGATGAAAACCCTCGTCCAAAATCACCTCTCAAATGCTCTCTATTTTGGGAAATGTTTTAATGAACAAGTCCCACACTTAAAATCACATATATAGGGAGACGGAAGAGGGGAGCCGCAGCGCGCCGCTCAATACAAAAGTATATGAGCGCGACGCACCTCTCTTTGCGCCAAAAGAGGGGCGCGACACGGTGCTCGATGAACCGGGTCTCTAGTTTCTTAGGCACGATTTCTCTATAACACGCTCACACAACCTGCTTTCAGCCTTCTCTCGCATGTGTTATGCTCCAAACACTCACCACAAGCACATGCACACGTACGATAGTCAATGATAACTTACGGGGTGTAACACAATGATCAGTTCATGTTCTTTTACTTACGATTTCATGCATGACAAGTCATATGATTTCTATTTTTAAATCTTGGATTATTATGTTCAATTTGTTATGAATAGCTTATGATTATGCATATCTCAGATATTGCCTTTAGCATGCAATCCTTACTCTCATGATCTATTTAATTTATATGCATGATTTCAGCTAACATTTTACTAAGCTTATTTTACTTACCTTACATACTCAGTACATTCAAAGTATTAACCATATACTTTATGCTATATCATCTCATGATATAGGTTTTGGTGATACCTCTCAGTCTCGTCTCTAGCTCGCACCCGCTCAGTTCAGCTCCATCCTACTTTGGGTGAGTCCTCATCATCCGAGGACATATATCATTTTAGATTTGTTATATTTTGTTTATTTTCAAACTTGGATTTAGTTGGGGGCTTATCCCAGCATCTCATCAAATAGAAAGGCTTTTCAGACATAGATTTAGTATGCTCAGCATTGTGATACTATCATTTTGTTTACGCTTTATGACATTCAACCTTTCGCTTATTCATACATGCGTTAATTTTCTCTTGATTATGCTCTTGGGTTAAGCTATGTATGTACCATGGATTAGTTTGGAGCCATTCGTGGTTCTAAGTCCCGTGTCTTGCTTCGGGGTCCTAGCTCGGGTGATAACACTTTCTCTGTGGGTATCTCAAATACAATGAGTCAAATCCTCTACTAACTGAGCATATGCCTAAATCTATGAAATGTCAATATTCTCCTATATCGTACCCTTGTGTAATCTCGAATTGAGGTGAGTCCCATACTAGTTACAAATTTGTGGACTCTAGACCGAATCGTCTGCATAATGTCTAGAGCATATCTATCCAACAAATCAAATCTATGGTTATACTCAAGGATAGTCATACTTGATCGTTGCTCAAATCCACTCTGTTATAAAAGTGTACGCGGTCGATACAAATATAATACCAACTAAGTGTCGCAGTTGAATCCATTGGGATTTTGGTAGACCCAAACTATCTAGCAAGTTTTAAATTCAAATTTGAGAGTTTAGATATTATTAAAATTGGGTTGAGGAGAAATATATCTATAATTAATGTAAATTCTTGAGATTATAATTAATAATGAGAAACACTAGGGAAGTGACCCCAAATTTGGATCAATCCTCCTAAATAACTCAATATGGGCAAATTGAGAATGGACTTATGATGAACTAGTTTCTGGAACATTCTTGGCACGTGTATATCCACATTAAATAATTAAATATAGAGTTGTGATAAGTGTAAATTCAAAATGATTGAACTAGCGTTTTGATTATCTTAGTTTGATAATTATGTTTTGATGATGATTAAGTATAAAGCATGACAAGTTCACCTAAATAAAATGGAAACAAATTTTTTTTAACACTTATGCAGAAAAGTGCAAGAATTACATAAAATACAAGTTACCATGATGGGCATATATATAAGCCACAAGCCAAGAGTAAATTTGATCTGCAGGTTTGAGACTTCTTCTATCAAGTTTATGGATATTTCATACAAACCCAAAATGCCAACAATAACAAAAAATCATAAAATATTTGAAAAACTATCAAAAATAAGAAGAAAGAATGCAACAACTTCATATTACTTATTAAAAGGTGTAGAGTATGATCATGACACACAAATACATATATTTTTCATATTGAGTCTGCTTAATGTTACATGTCTTCATTAGAAAATTATGTATAAATATTATTATAACCGGTAGAAGCTTAGAAGAGAAATAATTGGAAGGTGAAAAGGTAGTATATGAATAATAGTTTTAAGAAAATATAAAAGTGTAACCTACAATAATTATTAGCAGGTGAAACAATCCTCCTCATTTACTCGGTTCAATGAATG
>JACEIK010000639.1:319559-340200 GCA_018107945.1 Datura stramonium
GATATGATAAAATATTAATAGTTAATTATGTATTAATTAAATTTTTAATTTAGTGAAGGGAGAAAATGGTAATCTAACTTTCAACTTAGGGCTTCCCACTTATATAATAAGATGATATGATATGTAAAGGCAATCACTTAGACAACTAATGGGTATCTTTCAATAGTACCAATAGTGTCAATCTACCTCAATTTCTTCAAATTGGAGAGAACTCCCTTCTACCCGATTGCATTTTGCCAATTGGATTCAGTCTATGTCTAGGAGAACCCAATAAACAAGGGTTAAAGCCTTGAGTTATTGTTGGTTGATGCTAACCCAATATAAATTGGCTCTTTCAAGCACAATAAAGTTAATTAGGTAGGACTAACTGAATTTCATCATCAATCACACTTTGAAAATTCCAAATCAATTAAATATTCTTAAGCCCACAATCAATTTTACCTAATTGAGATCATTAGGGTTCATAACCCTAGATTTGGGTTTAGTTACCCATAGAAAGAAGAGAATAAGAAAGAATGTAATTGAATATCCTTACCAATGAAATCATAATTAATAAGAGAAAACTGAAATGGATAACTGAATCTTCAATCTTCAATTACAAAGTAGATCTACTCTATCTACAATTCTCCATTGAAAACTATCTCTAATTGTCAAGCTATCTATTATGAATTATATATAAAAAATAAAGGAAAATACCATTTATACCAAGCCTCAAAAATTCCAATTCATCTAAAATCGGAGGGTATCAAGTGTCCAGGGGGGGGACCATCCTTTGGAACAACAGGTTGTCCTTTGATTTATCGCTTGGATCTGGTTCAGCCTGGCTGTTGTCCGTCCCTTGATTGAATAACCGTCTTCTGGAAAGACTCTTCAAAGTTTTTCTGTCATGTGATCCGTCTCTTGAATGACGATCCGTCTTTTGAAACAAAAGTCCATCCTTTTCATCGTTGGTTGCTAATCACTTGGAGGTGGTTTCTGGAACACACGGCAACTGATGGAAATTTTGAAGTACGGACTATACTCTGAAGAGATGGTCTGTCCTTTGCTTTGTTCTTTAAGCAAATTTAGTGACTTTGATCCCTCCTTTTATTTTGGGTTCCTAAAACATACCATAATAAGGTTAGTTTTGACTTAAGTTTGTACTTAAAGGAATGAAAAACTCTATGAAATAAAATAAAGATGTGTTGCAAACTCCAGACACATCAATACCCCCAACTTAAAACATTTATTTGTTCTCAAGAAACTAAAATGAGATAAACTAACCTAGGCTTCAACTAATATCCCGGCATCACAAAATGCAATGACTGGGGTAGTTTTGACAAAAAGCTACAAGCATACAGTTTTCAAGCCAACCACCCCCTCTATCCAACCAATCAGTTTTCTCACAACTATCCAAACCAAGCATGTAATCTCCACTAATGACATCATATCAACATATATACACCTAGATTTGGAGTAGTAAGACATACTAGCCATTAACATCCATATGCCCTCATAATCAGACCAAGGAAAGTGTACATTTTCAGAAGCAATAATAACCCACACTACAAGGACACACAAGATCAAAAGAGAGGAGAAAAGCACTCAACTCTCACAATGAAGTTCACAAGATAGGCCACAACTATCATATGCTTGCCTGTTTACTCTAATGCCTTGTTCTTTGAAATCTGGGTTGAGATCACATAAGGGCTTTTATAAGCTTTTAATTATGGTCAAAGGGCTGGAAGGATACAAATATGGTCTTAGTGACTCATTTACCATCCTTGAACACTACATCACTTTTCCACTACCTTTTTCACTTTTAGGATCCCTTATTTTTCTTCCCTGATTTTCTTAGCATCTTTTCACACCCTGATACTGCTCAAATCTACTCCAAATGTTTGGTAGTGTAAATGGTCGAACCAAATATAGAACCCACCATGGAGTTGGGGTCGAATCCAACAGAGACTACACTACGACCACTCTATTTAGTACTAATAAATATAGTTTTGTAAGATTAGAGACTGTTTGAATTAAGATTGACTAAATTTAACTATAGCTATTGAATGCAAATTGCTAAGGTTTAAATTAATTTAAAGAAATTCTAGAGAAGTGCCCCTAATTATGGGTCGATCCCCTTAAATCACCCCAATATTGGTAAATTTACAATGGGCTATAGTTGTACATGAAAGCAAAGACCTAGGACACCCATGGGTATCTTTAAATAGTATCATATGTATCAATCTACTTCAATTTTAACGAATTAAAAAGAACTCCTTTCTACCCAATTGCTTGTTGCCAATTGAAATTCAACCAATGTCTAGGAGAATCTATTAAACAAGGGTTATGTCTTGAGTTATTGTTGATTGATGCTAACCTAATCTAAATTTTCTCTTTCAAGCCTCATAAAGGTAATTGGGCAGGATTTGGTGACTTTCATCACCAATCACACACTACAAAGAAATAATCAAGCAAATGTTCTTAAGCCCATACGCAATTTACCAAATTGGGATCATTAGAGTTCAAAACCCTAGATCTGGGTTTACCCATACCAATAAAAGGAAGAGAAAATAAGTAATTAGACATTCTCACCATTTGAATTGCAAATTGTAGGAGAGATCTTCAATTGATGAACTTGAATCTTCAAAATTACAAACAAAATATACAATCTATAATAAAATGTAAAGTAATCTATTTCACTCATTAAGGTAGTAATAACAACTTAATAGAAGCTGTTAAAGAATAGAAAGTAATAATCCAAAAGGGGCAGAAGTTAACCTGTATGCTTTCATAACCATAGCCTGCGTCTAGTAGAAAATTATACAACAGAAATTTATGTTGTACGATTATACATCCATAAGCTATATCTAGCAGGAAAGTATACAAACAAGAACCTAACATGGCCCCCCCTAAGTCTGGAAGGTACAATCAACACATAAATAACCTACCTGGGCCCCCATAAGCCCTAAGCGCCAATTGGTATATATACCCCTAATTGTACGCTTATGGACCCATAGATGACTGTACTTAAATATACCTGGTCTCTTGAGACTACACCGGAGCCTTCTGGGCTCCTATAGCTGAGTCCGGGCCTTTTAGGCTCCTGTGACTGCACCCCGTGCACACAAGACTGTACGAAGGATCAGTAATGCCACTACGGCATAGAAAAAGTCCATAAGTGAATAGAATTCAATATGGCTTTGTAGGTAATATAAAGCTCCATAAGCAATTAATAGCCCCGTAAGTGACAGCAAGATCATAGCTCCATAAACAACAACAACATCATAGCTCCATAAGAAGTCTATATCTTTGTAAGTTGGTTTGCCTAACTCCATCCCTTCTAGAAACACGTACATGGACATCTACATTAACAACCAGAGGCACTTTCCCCACGTACAACGACTCCTAAGATCCCTACCTAGGATGTCACCTAGTCCATCGGACTTTTAATGTAATACTCCGAAAGTTCTTAAGACTAGACTTGAGATTCTAAATAAAAAGTAGCAGAGAAACCAAAAATTTCCCTCCAAATGAGTCTTTGGTAGGTCTGACGAATCGTGAGAAGAAGTCGTTGTTGGGTTCTGCTGTGAGGAGTTCTATGACAACGGGTTTAAGGATGACCAGATGGTTGATATAATGGGTCATTGGAAGAGAATCGTGGTAAGGCTAGTCATGGTAAAGGAGGTAGGCATGAGTCATGGAATGACTCATTACTTGAAGCCATGGGTCGTTCTATGCTCCCATTGGAAGGATTTCCGGAAAATGGGTAGTGGTGACAACAGATGGTTACATGAATCATGGGATCTAGGTACGACTCGTGGTACCTGTCGTGGTAGTAGTTTTGGGTCTAGAAAATGGGGATCAACTAATGAGGGAAGTAACGTCCTGTTAGAGCAAGGGACGACTCATTGTCGTGCCCGTTGTCACTGGCAGTGCAGAATTTTCAGGTTTTATATTAAGGGTATTTTTGTCATTCCTAAGCCCTAAGATCCTAAACTACGTCATTTGAAGATCATTTAGGGTTTTAAGGGTTTTAAACCTATTCTAAGCATATCCACTCTATGCATGCAACTTAGAGCCCTTCCTTAAAGATCAAGTTTGAAGAATCTTTCCAAATTCTCTTCAATTTACTTTGGGCTTTCAAGAGGGAGTGTTGATCAGATTTACCCTGAAATGTGAAGCTATGAATTAGAGTTCCTTCCACTCTCATGCCCTAAATTCTTCTCAATTCCATGAATTTCAATTCTAGAATCTAGCTTCATGATCTTATGGGGTTTATCCAATTCTTGTGAATTCTCTATGATCTATCTATGGGTCAATTCTCTTCATATATCAAATCATGTTTTATTATCTATGGGCAGATTTTATAATTATTTTGATTGTTAATTTATAGTTTCAAATTTTTATTAAGCTATGCCCAATTATGTATTCTTCTTGAAAAGTCAAATTATGATTCCATTATAATCTTGATATTCTTAAGCCCTAAATTATTATTTATGATTTATGATATGATTTTTCTCAAGTACTCATCATGGATTTATGAAATATCAAGTATATACATATTTTACAAGTATGCATGGACTTCATGATTTATGGATTTATGACTCTTGGCCAACTTATGGGCCCTTATTCAGGGGAAATCATGTATTTCAAGTGGAATCCATCATGTTATTATTTATTTGTTCATTAAGTTCATGAATGATTTTATTGTTACTATATGAGCCCTCACGTGCATATTTTTGGGAGCAGTGTCTAGCACCGAGTAAATCCAGCGTTAAGGTAAACCCCCGTGGTCTCACAACAAAGTTTTCTCTTATGATTATGATTAGTATTGGTTTACGAATAGTTTGGAAACCTTGAGACCTTATGTTTATATTATTATATTTACTATATGATCATGCTGTCCTACTCTTATGAACTGTTATGTATTTTAAAGTCCATTTTACTTGTCTTGCATACTCAGTAATTTCCAAGTACTGACCATATACTCTATGTTGTATCATTTCATGATATAGGCTCTAACATCCAGGTTCATCCCCTCCACTATCCGATTCTTAGAGTTCACAACCCTCAGCCAGTGTTGGTGAGTCCTCATCCTTCAAGGACATTTAGTTATCTATAGTTTTGTTATTTCAGTTATATACTTTTGTCGAGATAGTTGGGGATATTGTCCCATCAGCTCATCATTTATGTTAGAGGCTATTCAGACATTATGTAGAAATCAGCTTGTCATTTTTAATTCGATGTTAGCTTGATATGTATGCAGACTTCCGCTAATATGTATGTTAGACTACTGCTATTTATGTTGAGTTTTAGATATTATGTTCATGGCGTGGGTCGACTTAGAGAATCTCGGGGTTCTTTGTCCCATGTCTTGATCGGGGCCTTTGTTCGGGTCATAACAAACTTGGTATCAGAGCATTAGTTTTTGAGGTGTCCTAGAGTGTCTGAAAGCCGTGTTAAGTAGAGTATTTTTTCATGGGTGTGAAGCGCACGACACTGATAACGCTCAAACCACACTTCCAACTGAAGTATGAAGCGGATGTTATCAGTAAAGAACCCAACTAGAGGTTGGGGTCGATCCCACAGGGAATACGGAAGATCTAGATTACAGCCAGTAGATGAACTTGTATGGTAATTACTTCACAATGGGGGAATTCTAATAACAATAAATAATGAAAATAAACAACAGTCAAGATTATATTCGTAAATCAATAATTAAAGGATAACTAGGGTTTGTGTTCTCCATGGGTTCATAACAACTTTAGGTATACACTCGTGATCTTTACCAATACTTACTTACAAAACTAATAACTTAGATTCATTCAAACAATCGACCAATCCCTATTGAATGACTATCCTCAATTACTCGACCAAGTCTCATAAGTTTTGCAAACTAACCATTATCAATAAGTCCCATATATAACTATCCCGCAACCACAACTCAAGTTAATACAATGCTCATTAAGATCAAGGCTCCGTTGTAATTCTCTTTTCCTAATCTCTACCTCTTCGACCAAAGCAAGTAAAGAATTCAGGCACTTTCTAACGTTGTACACCATTAAGAATCATTAAAGACGAAGAGAATACAATATAAGTATTTAGTATTGGTTTTAGACTCACTTTGTGCAACCCTAACAGTTAATCCACCATGGTTCCCACAACCCTAGCTATAGAGGTTTTAGCCTTTCATAGTCGCAAGGTTGTGATTTGTGTTCATGATTGAAAAAATATAACAATACTTACAAAGATGATTGAGAAAAAATAATTCCTTCAATTAAACCACTAAATCTTGAATAACAAGTAGCAAGAACAAGATGAATTCAAGAAAAGGTTGATCACACGGTTGACCCAACTCAATTCTCTCTTCCAACAATGTAAAATTTTCTACTACAATGCTTTTCTTACTAGAATTATGTCTATTCGTCGTCCTCTATTAAAAATAAAACATAAAAAGTATTTATAGAGACACAAGAATCCTTTTCCTAAACCAACAGGACTGCTTTCCATATCTGATGCCGACCTCGTCACGGGTCCACCTACTACTCATAGGGGCTTCTCACGGATCGTGACATCCACTCGTGGCTTGGAGTGTTGGATGAATTTTGTCTAAGTGTTGGGTGAAGGTACAATTCGTACCATCATGCTAGCGATTCGTACATTGACACTCGTGGCTTGATCCTGATCTTTTGAACTTTTTCTGAACTTCATCACAACCGGTATGGTATGACTCGTACCTTCATCTCATGGGTCGTAGGGTGCTCTCATAGTGAGAATCATCCTTCTTTGCAATTCTTCTAGATTTCATCACGACTGGCTTACCACGACTCATACCGCCATGGTAGGATCTGTGAAAATCTCATAAGTTCAGTCTTCCAAGTTAAACTGTCATCTTTTGATCAAGCCCCTCAATACGACTCGTAGGTCCATCCTACGGATCGTACTATGGTCTGCACTTTTTTCCCTTTTTTGCACATTTTTAGCTTCCTTTTGCAATTTATTGTTCCAACACCCATTTATCCTGAAATCAAAGGAAAAGTGCCTCATATCAACATAAATACACCTAAGTCCATGCTATTTTCTTAGTTTTGAGCGTCAATAGTGCTGTAAATTCACAACACATCAACACCCTCAACTTAAGACTTTTGCATGTCCTCAATCAAAGAAAAAGAAAAACTAAACACGACGCTCAACTAGAAAATAAACTTAAGATACTACATCCAAAATCAAGCAAATTTGTGCACTTTATATACAAACTCTATTGACCCTTCCTCTTGAAACATCATCAGCTAATGCATTGCAGGCAACCTCAAAACACCATATTCAGGGATCAAGACATGTCATCTAGCTATCAATAAGCAATCAAGTCATCACCTATGTATTTCACACAGACCCATGGTAAAAGCAAACATAATCCATGTACCCTTACAAAAAATGACGTCCCCACTTTAGTATGAAGTATCAACTGAAACGTTGGACTAGGCAAATGAAGAACTCACTCTCTCAAAGAACTGCAAGTATTATGCATCAGATACCATAGACTTTCCCTTATTTTCTCTGCTTTGGTGTTTTAGATGGTCAAACTAAGATCATTATAGGACTTGATATGGATTGTAAGGTAGGCTTAGGGGTGGACATGATAAAGATGAAATATTTTAGTAGTGACTATTCCTTCCTTGGCACTACATTCATTGGCTACACCATTCTACTATTTCACCCTTCATTCTTCTCCTTTTCTTCCCTTTTTCCCATTTTATGAACATTTGCATGGGTGAGATGATTTTTTGCATTTTTCAACACTTTCAAGCTATTTTGAATTTTTCTTCCTTTTTCGATATTCTCAAATTTTCATCTTTTTAGTGTTTCACCTCACCGCACCTTATTTTTGACCATTTTTTTTTTTTCTTTTCTTTCGCTTTCTCCCGCTCCCACCATTTATGCACCCCTACTTTAGCCACCCTCAACTTAAGCATTTTGCTTATGTTGAGGTTCACAATATCCAAGGAAGGACCAAGGCCAAACAGGTTCATCATAAACAATTGGGTACGGTTAGCAGGTAAATTAAAGAAATATGGTCAATTAAGGTTCAAACGTAGGATCAAGGTATTCATGACACTTTGGTAAGGCAATAAAGGCAAAACGTGAGCTAACACAAAAATGGCCTATGATCATCTCTTAACCAACCATCCTTAACCTATGTAGAGACCAACCAGGAAAGTTCTAGATCTTCAACAACATACCACAACAAATACTAAAACCTCACTCACACATGCTACATGAACTATTTTCACTTTACCTGTCTAGTTTAGACATGGCTTAACGAGACTAGGCACAATCAATAACTAAATTACATAAAATGATTCGCAGAAATCATGCATTTTTGTCACAAATACATAGTAAAATTTTATTTTAAACAGGGTCAATTTTTCAAAAACAACAAAAGTAGTGCATATTCAATGGCTGAGTATTACTAAGTTACTTTCTAATCAAACAAAAATCACAATTAAAAACAAAAAAATCCTATCACATGCCATTTTTACAAGATCGCATGTCTGAGGGAAAAGAAACATGGCAAGAAAACCCTCAGGCAAACCAAAAAATATCCCAAAAATACAAGTACACCCCCCCTTTTAAGGAATGAGCTTCTTCCCCGAAGCATAAAATATAAGCTTGAAAGGAAAAGGGACATACCTGTGGCTACTCATACTTCGCCTTCCATGGGTTGCCTCCCAAAAAGCGCTTGATTTAACATCGCGGCACGACGCAGGTGATCTGGTTACTCAGATTTCACCAAACCACCACTTGGGTTGCCTCCCAAGAAGCGCCTGATTTAACATCGCAGTACGACCAAGTCTCTTGACTACTAAGAATTCGTCAAGTGACTCATACTCATCCTCAAGTGCTGAGATCACACTAAATTCCTTTGGTTGCTTCATAGTCCGACAAATGTTGAAAGTAACCTCTTCTTTGTTTAGCCTGAATTTTAATAGGCTAGCTTCCACATCCACTAGAGCTCTCCCAATAGCGAGGAATGGTCGCCCCAGAATGATGGGGACCTCATAATCGACCTCGCAATCCATGATCACAAAATCCACTAGGAATATAAACTTTTCAACCTTGACGAGAACATCAACTAGGATGCCACTAGTCTCTTTACTGTTCTGTCGACCATCAGTAACCGCATGTTGCTTGGTGCGGGGGCTCCCAATCCTAGCTTCTTGAAGACCGCCAAGAGCATTATATTAATGCTAGCTCCCAGATCACAGAGTGCCCTTGCGAACTCAACATTACCAATGGTGCAAGGAATCGTGAAGGCACCTAGGTCTTCCTTTTTCTGAGCTAAGACCCTTGTTGCTATGGTACTGCAGTGATGGACATTGTCAACCGGCTTATATCTTACAGATCTTTTCTTCGTCACTAGGTCCTTCATGAATTTTTCATATCCCGACATTTGCTCTAGTGCTTCGACCAATGGTATGTTCACAGAAAGTTGTTTGAGCATTAAAAGAAATTTTTGGAACTTACCATTATCCGCCTTTTTCTTCATCCTCTGCCGGAATGGTGGCAGTGGTCTTGGGATAGCCTTTTGCACTAGAGTTGCCCCTTGATCCATGTCGCATTCCTTCTCACTCCTAGGGGCATTTGCAACCCATCATGTTGTGTCTCATCACTAATCTCTTCTTCCTTCATCACGCTCTCTTTCCTCCTTTCAACTTCAACAGGGAACGGGGGATCAACTGTGGTTTTACCACTCCTAGACATCACTGCCATGCAATGAGCAACATTCTTTGGATTCTAGATAGTGTTTCTAGGGAGTATACCCCTTTTTTCTAGGTTTCATTGATGCCAACAGTTGCCCAAGATGGTGTTCTATTTGCTTGATGGCGGTGGCATGAGATTCAACTTTCTGACCCATGCTAGATAAGTCGCTTCGAATTTCTTTTAGTTGATCATCTGTGGACCTCACATTTTTCATCATTTCGGCCATCATACTCTCCAACTTTGATTGTCTGGCCTCCCCTTCTCGTGCGTTAGGAGGCACATAGACTCTAGCCCAGTCGTTGTGATATCCGTCTTTCCTTCTCCATTATCCCTCTCGCTTACGACCATGACTCCTATCTCTGAACCCGTTCCTATTGTAGTTGTCTTTGTAATGGTTCCGACCTTGATTTCCAGAACCTTAGCGCCAATTGTCTTGTCCAGATGCTTGGGCATTGGCTCAGAAACCCGCCACCTTGCTATCTAGGAAGTTTGCCTCCTCCTCTAAATCGGAGTGATCTACTCCTTGCTCCCTTCCTTGTGTTTCCACTACATTTACCTTTTTGGCTCCTGCTCCCATGATATGCTTTTTCAGCAAATCCAATGATGTGCGCATGTGAGACAACTCCTGATCACGTTCTTCCTCCTTCCTTCGTTCGTCTGCAGTCAAACCAACAGCGTATGTACTTGCCACTGCATCAACCTCCCTCGTATGCCAGGCCCTATTTATCTTTGTCACCCTGTCAAGGATAATGATTGCTTCCTCCCAGATGTGAGTCATCAATGCTCCACCCACCACTGTGTCTGCTACAGTCTTGGTGCTATTATTAAGAGACTTGTAAAAGATTTCCAACAAACTATCATCTTGGACTTTATGGTTCGGGCACTTAGTCAACTTCTTTTTGAACCTAAACAAGGTCTGTCAAGTGCCTCCGTCTTAATCTGCCGGAAATTATAGATCTCATCTTTTAAC
The DNA here is from genome assembly GCA_018107945.1 of Datura stramonium. Lineage (NCBI taxonomy): Eukaryota > Viridiplantae > Streptophyta > Magnoliopsida > Solanales > Solanaceae > Datura > Datura stramonium. Next base: position 330,271 of record JACEIK010000639.1, read on the forward strand.
TGTAACATCCTTGATGGGGGAAAAATATTTCCAAGAAGGCTTGTTTTGGCTCCCTCTAGTTGGTTATGGAGTCGTTGGGCAACTCTGATAACAACAAAGTAGCTTCCCCTGATAGAGAGAAAGGGAAGAGTCGGAGTCTTATCGCATTTTGGCTTACTCCGGGCAACCTGTATGCCTTGCATATTCCTACAAAATTCATCAAGTGCAGGTTTGCGTCATCCGCTGCGTGGCTGCTGAACACCCCTTTCAGGTTTTGCAATTGAATCATGGTGCTCGTAATGTCGAATTTGGCCCCAGCGGGCAATGGTGGTGGCACAATTGCTCCAGTTGACCCAACCTCATCAATATCTGGGTCATCATCATCGAAGAACTGAGAGGAAAATATCTGCGCTCGGTTTCCCCTCCCATGTCGATCAGTGTTTACCACCTCATCTCTATCATCACCAACTTGCTGAAGTGCAGCTAACCAAGCTAGCTCGACTTGCCTAGCTTCTTCAGCTAAGCGAGCTTCTCTCTGCTCATGATTTTCCATTCTATGCAGTGTTCGTTCAATTTCAGGATTGAGTGGGAAAAGGGGGTCTCCTCTACTCTGAGTTCTTGGAATCCACCGGAGGATAGCCTGTGGGTATCAAAGAAAAACACAAAAATAAACGTAATTAAGGAAATAATTACCAAAAAGTCAAATACAAGAAAATAACCTAGTCTTAGCCGTAGTTCCCTAGCAACGGCGTCACTTTTTGATAATGCTCAAACCATACTTCAAACTGAAGTATAAAGCGAATGTTGTCCATAAAGAACCCAACTAGAGGTTGGGTTCGATCCCACAGGAAATACGAAAGATCTAGATTATAGCCGGTAGATGAACTTGTATGGTAATTATTTCACAATGGGGAAATTCTAATAACAAACAATAATAAAAATAAATAGCAGTCAAGATTATATTCATAAATCAATAATTAAAGGATAACTAGGGTTTGTGTTCCCTATGGGTTCATAACAGCTTTAGGTATACACTCGTGATCTTTACCAATACTTACTTACAGAACTGATAACTTAGATTCATTCAAACAATCGACCAATCCCTATCCTCAATTACTCGACAAAGTCTCATGAGTTTTGCAAACTAACCGTTATCACTAAGTTTCAGATATAAATATCCTGCAACAACAACTCAAGTTAATATAATGATCATTAAGATCAAGGCTCCGTTGTAATTCTCTTTTCCTAATATCTACCTCTTCGACCAAAGCAAGTAAAGAATTCAGGCACTTCCTAACGTTCTACACTGTTAAGAATCATTAAAGATGAAGAGAATACAACATAAGTATTTAGTATTGGTTTTAGGCTCACTTTGTGCAACCCTAACTAGTTAATCCACCATGGTCCCCACAACCCTAGCTATAGAGGTTTTATCCTCTCATAGTTGCAAGGTTGTGAATTGTGTTCATGATTGAAAAAATATAACAATACTTACAAAAATGATTGAGAAAAAACAATTCCTTCAATTGAACCACGAAATCTTTAATAACAAGCAGCAAGAATAGGGTGAATTCAAGAAAAGGTTGATCACACGGTTGACCCAACTCAATTCTCTCTTCCAACGATGTAAAATTTTCTACTACAATGTTTTTCTTACTAGATTATGTCTATTCGTCGTCCTCTATTAAAAATAAAACATAAAAAGTATTTATATAGACACAAGAATCCTTTTCCTAAACCAACAAGACTGCTTTCCATATTTGTCGTTGACCTCGTCAAGGGTCCACCTACGACTCATAGGGGCTTCTCACGGATCATGACATCCACTCGTGGCTTGGATTGTTGGGTGAATATTTGCTAAGTGTTGGGTCAAGGTATGATTCATACCATCATGCTATGATTCATACATTGACACTCGTGGCTTGATCATGATCTTTTGAACTTTTTATGAACTTTACTATGACCGGTCTACCTTCATCTCATGGGTCGTAGGGTGCTCTAGTATTGAGAATCAGCCTTTTGTGCAGTTCTTCTAGATTTCATCAAGACTGGCTTACCACGACTCATACCACCATGGTACGATCTGTGACAAGTCTCATAAGTTCAGTCTTCCAGGTTAAATTGTCAGCTTTTGATCAAGGCCCTCAGTACGACTCGTACGTCCATCCTATGGATCGTACTGTGGTCTGCACTTTTTTCCCTGTTTTTCACACTTTTAGCTTCCTTTTGCAATTTATTTTTATACCACCCATTTATCCTGAAATTAAAAGAAAAGTGCCTCATATCCACATAAATACACCTAAGTCCATGCTATTCTCTTAGTTTTGAGCGTCAATAGTGTTGTAAATTCATAGCACATCACACACTTATGACGAAGAGGCTACGAAATGTTTAGAAAATGTTCCCTTCTTTCCTGATCTATGTCATGCGATGAAATGTCTCCCTCTATATCCTTCTAACTCGTACGACATGCATTTGCAGAATCATGCCTCCTCGCTGAGTTAACAGAAGAAGAAATGGGAAGGGAAATGGCCATGAGTATGGCAACGGAGATGGGCACCAGCATGCCCTACTAGCCCCAGTGGATCACGTAATCGGGTAGGTTGCCCATGCTGAGTGTAGGGAAGCCATACAAATGCTAGCTTAGGCTTTGACCACCCAAGTCAACCAACGGGCGGTAGCACATATCGCTCAGAATGGGAATGCGACGGTGGCGAGAGTCAGATTTTTTTAGGATGAACCCTCGGGAGTTCCTTGGGTCAAAGGTGGATAAGGATCCACATGAATTTATTAATGAATTGCTGAAGATCACCCAGATCACAGAGGTGACCAAGGAGGAATGCGCAGATCTAGCCTCGTGTCAGTTGAAAGGGGTTGTGCACATTTAGTTTAGGCAATGGAAGGATCGCAGGACAGTTGGAGAAAGCCCCATTTGTTGGGATAAGTTTCAGTCGCATTTCGGATCGGTTCTTCTCTCATGAGATGAGGGAGATTAAAGAAGCTGAGTTTTTGAAACTGAAGCAGGGTAACATTATAGTCCAGGAGTATTCTTTGGTGTTCACTCATTTGTCCAAGTATGGACCAGAGCTAGTGGCTGGTCAAAGGGCTCAAGTGAGCAGGTTCATACATGGAGTAGCGAACTACCTGGTCAAGGATTGTAGGACCTCTATGCTTTATTAGGACATGAATTTTCCTCCATTGGTTTTGTATGCCTAGTATATAGAGGCAGTACAACTGAGAGAGAGAGAGGCCAAGAGGGCCAAGACAGACAATTATCGAATCTCTTAGTAAAGATCAAGAGGCGGACATCGCCAGTAGTCTCATAAAAGGTCATTATCTCCAACACCATCATCGGCCAGTACACCATCCAGACCGCAAGGTGATCAGAGGAGTAGAGCCTCAGGTTCAAGGGGCCAGAGTAGCATGCAGGCAAAGCATACCTTTCTAGTCTGCAACAAGTGTGACAAGAATCACATAGTGGAGTGCTTGATTGGTTCAGATATCTATTTTGGGTGTGGTACAGGCGCCGGGAGTGTCCATTGGCTAGACAGGGTTATGATAGAGGTCGTGCTCAGGCTACCAGCTCAGCAGCAGCACCAGTACGCCAGCTCAATAGAGTGCATCCACCAATGCAGGTGGTGGCCAGTGCTAAAGTAGGTGTAATGCCCTAGCTTCTCATAGGAGCAGGAGACTTCACTAGATGTGGTCACCAGTATGTTACGAGTATTCCACCTTGATGTTTATGCATTGTTAATTCTAGAGGCTACTTCATTTTTGTGATGCCCTATCTTTCTAGTAGTTTTAGAATCTATCCCGAAATTGGATTAGAACCCTTCTTAGTCTCTACTCCAGTTGGTGATTCAGTTATAGTCCAATGGGTATTCATAAATTGCCCTGTCATAGTCCTACAGAAAGTCACCTCAACAGATTTAGTAGAGCTAGCCATGACAGATTTTGATGTTATCTTCAGCATGGATTTGCTACATGCATGTTATACCTCAGTAAATTGTAGAACCGGGGGGGGGGGTAGTGTTTCGATTTCCAGGTGAGCCAATCCTAGAGTGGAAGAGTAGTTGAGTTGTGCAAGTAGGTCATTTCATTTCCTACCTTAAGGCCAGAAAGATGATTTCTAAAGGTTGCATGTACCATCTAGTTAGGGTTAAGGATGATAGTCTAAAACCCCGACTATCCAGTCAGTTCCTATAGTGTGGGAACATCCAGAAGTGTGTCCAAATGATTTACTAGGAATTCCTCCTGAGGGGGATATCAATTTTGGTATTGACCTTCTTCCCAGATACACAACCTATATTTATTCCTCCTTACAGAATGGCTCCAGCTTAGCTAAAAGAGTTGAAGGAGCAGTTGAAAGATCTCTTAGACAAGGGTTTCATCATACCGAGGAAATCTCCATGGGGTGCACCAGTTCTCTTCATCCGGAAGAAGGATGGTTCCCTTCGAATGTGTATTCATTATCGATAATTAAACAAGGTCACCATCAAGAACAGGTATCCCCTCCCTAGGATTAATAATTTGTTTGACCAGCTTTAGGGGGCTAAGTTGTTTTAAAAGATAGACCGCAGATCTGGATACCATCAGCTCAGGTTTCAAGAGAGTGACATTTCGAAGAAAGCCTTCAAGACTTGGTATGGTCACTATGAGTTTGTAGTTATGTCTTTTGTACTAACGAATGCTCCTACAACTTTTATGGATTTGATGAACGGGTGTTCAAGCTATATTTGGATATGTTCACCATTTTGTTTATAGATGATATTCTCATATACTCCCAGAGCGAAAAGGAGCATGCCAGTCATTTGAGAGTGGTGTTATAGACTCTGAAGGATCGCCAATTATATGCTAAGTTCAGCAAGTGCAAGTTTTAGCTAGACTCAATAGAATTTTTGGATCATGTAGTTTCAAGTTAGGGTGTACATGTTGACTCTAAAAAGATAGAAACGGTGAAGAATTGGCATTGACTAGTCATTCCTTCGGATATCAGGAGTTTCTTGTGTTTAGCTTGTTATTATCTGAGGTTTGTTAAAGGGTTTTCATCCATTGCAGCACCGTTGACTAAGTTGACCTATAAGAAAGTGAAGTTTCAATAGTCGGAGGCTTGTGAGAAGAGTTTCCAAGAGATGAAGACTCAACTCACCTCAGCACCAGTGTTAACCCTACTTGAGTGTACCGATGGGATTGTGGTATGTTGTGACGCCTTGAAGATCGTCCTTGGTTGTGTATTGATGTAGCGCCGTAAAGTTATAGCCTATGTTTCCAGGCAGCTGAAAGTCCATGAAAAGAATTATCTAACTCACGACCTCGAGTTGGTGGCTGTAGTATTTGCCTTGAAGATTTGGAGAGACTATCTATACGGGGGCCATGTGGATGTGTTTACGGACCACAAAAGCCTACAATACGTGTTTTCCTAGAAGGATCTAAATCTACGTTAGAGAAGGTAGTGGGAGCTTCTTAAGGATTATGATATGAGTGTCCCTTATCATCTGGAAAAAGCAAATGTGGTGGCAGACGCTCTTAGCAGGATTTCTATGGAGAGTGTATCTCATATAGATGAGGAAAGAAAAGAGTTAGTCAAAGATGTGCGTCGACTAGCACAACTAGGAGTTTGTCTTGTTGACTCGACGGACGGTGGTGTCATTGTTCAGAATGGATCAGAATCATCTTTAGTGACCTATGTTAAGGCTAGGAAAGACGAGGATCTTATTTTGGTAAAATTGAAGGAATTTATTTGGAATCATAAGGTGGAGGTTTTCTCCCTAGGGGGAGATGGGGTGCTTCGTTATCAGGGTCATTTATGTGTACCGGGTGCTGGTGATTTAAGGGAGCCGATGTTGCATAAATCTCATAGTTCCAGATATTCTATTCATCCAGGCGCCACCAAGATATACCGTGACCGACGGAAAGTCCATTGGTGGAATGACATAAAGAAGGACATAGCAGAGTTTGTGGCTAAGTGTCCGAATTGTCTACAGGTGAAGGTTAAGCATCAGAGATTGGGAGGTGTGCTTCAGTACATTGATATCCATACTTGGAAATGGAAGGAAATCAATAGGACTTCATTACGGGGTTTCCTCGTACACGCCTATAGTATGACTCTATTTGGGTGGTTGTAGACAGGTTGACTAAGGCAACTCATTTCCTACTGGTCAAAACTACCGACTCGGTGGAGAATTATGCTAAGTTATAGATTCGAGAGTTAGTTCGGTTGCATGGAGTGTCGTTATCCTTCATATCAAATAGAGGTACTCAATTTACCTCCCAATTTTTTAGAAATTATTTTAGAAGGGACTTGGTACTCAGGCCAATCTTACCACAATTCACCCGCAAACAGATGGTCAGGTGGAGCAAACCATTTAGACTCTTGAGGATATGTTGAGGGCGTGTATGATTAATTTCAAGGGTAGTTTTTCCTCTCATTGAGTTTGCATATAACAACAATTTTCATTCCAGCGTTCAGATGGCTCCGTTTGAGGCACTATATGGGCAAAGATGTAGATCACCTATTTGTTGGTTCGAAGTTGGTGAAGCTGCATTGATATGACCATATTCAGTTCATGAGGTCATGGAGAAAGTTTAGCTTATAAGGGATATGTTGAAAAAGCTCCGAGTCACAAAAATTCCTATGAGGATGTAAGGAGGAGGGAGCTTGAGTTTGAAGTTTATGATTGGGTCTTTTAGAAGGTATCTCCCATTAAGGGAGTGATGGGATTCAGAAAGAAAGGGAAACTCAATCCCCGTTATGTTGGTTCGTATCGGATTGTGGACATGTTGGAAAGGTGGCCTATGATTTGGAGTTGCCCTCAGAATTATCTTCTATTCATCCAATCTTCCATGTATCGTTCTTAAAGAAGTGTTTGGGTGGCCCGACTTTGGTTGTTCCGATGGAGAGTATATGTGTGAAGAATAGCATTAGTTATGAGGAGGTTCTGGTGAAAATACTTGATCGTCAGGTTCGAAATCTAAGAAACAAACTAGTAGCTTCAGTGAAGGTGCTGTGGAGGAATCAACACGTTGAGGGGGCTACGTGGGAAGCCTAAGAAGATATGATGTCAAGATACCCACATCTATTCCCTCCCAGCTCAGTTCCAGCTTGAGGTATTAGTTTTCTCCTTAGTATTCTATTAAGTTTCATGTTCAGTTCATGTCCCCCAGTTTCTTTCATGTCAATGTATGTACGTGTGATTCATGCATTCAATTTAGTCATCTAATCTAGTCTGGAGTTAGTCACTCCATCAGTTTTCTGCTTAAATGATCAGTATTTTGCATGGTAGTTGCATTTCTCAGCTTTTCGGTATGTTTATCCACATTCGAGGATGAATGTTCCCAATGGGGAGATATTGTAATTCCCTGAAAGTTGTTAAGACTAGACTCGGAATTTGAAATGAAAAGTAGTAGAGAAACCTGAAATTTCCCTCAGAATGACTCATGGTATGAGTCGCTGGTAGGTCTGACGAATCGTGAGAAGCAGTCATAGTTGGAATCTACTGTGAGGAGTTCTATGACAACGGGTTTAAGGAAGACCCATTGGTTGATGTAACAGGTCATTGGAAGGGAGTCGTGGTGAGGTTGGTCATGGTCAATGAGACAGGCACGAGTCATGGAATGACTTCTTACTTGAAGCCATGTGTCGTTGTATGCTCCCGATGGAAGGATTTTTGGAAAATTGGCAATGGTGACAACAGATGGTTACCACGAATCATGCGAGACAGGTACGCCTCATGGTACCTGTCATGGTAGCAGGTCTAGATTTGGAAAATGGGGATGAACCAACAAGGGAAGTAATGGCCCAATAGAGTAAGGGACGACTCGTTGTCACGCCCGTTGTCACTGGCAGTGCAGAATTTTCATTCCTAATCCCTAAGGTCCTAAACTACGTCGTTCTAAGCTCAGTTAGGGCTTTAAGGGTGTTAAACCTACTCTAAGAATCTCCACTCCATGCATCCAACTTAGAGCCCCTCTTTGAAGATTAAGTTTGAAGAATCTCTCCAAATTCTCTTCAATTTCCTTTGGGCTTTAAAGAGGGAGTATTGATCAGATTTACCCTAGTATGTAAGGCAATGAATGAGAGTTCCTTCCACTCTCATGCCCTAAGTTCTTCTCAATTTCATGAATTTCAATTCTAGAATCTAGCTTCATGATCTAATGGGGTTTATCCCAATTCTTGTGAATTCTCTATGATCTATCTTTGGGTCAATTTTTTTCATGTATCAAATCACATTTTATGATCTATGGGCGGATTTTATAATTATTTTGATTATTAATTTATAGTTTTAAATTTTAATTAAACTATGTCCAATTATGTATGCTTCATGAAAAGTCAAATTATGATTCCATTATGATCTTGATCTTCTTAAGCCCTAAATTATGATTTATGATTTATGATACTATTTCTCTCAAGTACTCATCATGGATTTATGAATATCAAGTATATACATGTTTTACAAGTATGCATGGATTTCATGGTTTATAGATTTATGACTCTTGGCCAACTTATGGGACCTTATTCATGGAAAATCATGTATTTCTAGTGGGATCCATCATGTTATTATTTATTTGGCCATGAATTTTCTGAATGATTGTATGGTTACTATATAAGCCCTCACGTGCATATTTTTAGGAGCAGTGTCTAGCACTGAGCAGACCCAGCGTTCAGGTAAATCCCCTGGTCCCAAAACTACGTGCCACCATAGGTATTATATATTTATTGTTGGATCCTTGTGATATCACCACACACGCATGTCCCCCTGCCTGGCAAGCCGGGGATGGTCCTGACCACTTAGGCAAAATAGTGGGGCATCATGTAAGATCTATCATGATGGTGTCGGTTAAGATGAGTCCTCCCATTGTTCCTTATGATTTATGCATGGTTATGTTATGTTACCTTGGCTCAAGTTCTGTTTAACAAATTTTTCTCTTATGATAATGATTATGACTAGTTTATGAATGTTTTGGAAACCTTGAGCCCTTACGTTTATATGATGATATTTACTATATGATCATGCAGACCTACTCTTATGAACTCTTATGTATTTTAACTATCTGTTTTGCTTACCTTGCATACTTAGTATATTCTAAGTACTGACCACATACTCTATGTTATATCATTTCATGATACAGGCTCTAACATCCAGGTTCAGCCCCACCATTAGCCGATTCTCATAGTTCACATCCCTCAGCTAGTGTTGGTGAGTCCTCATCCTTCGAGAACATTCGTTTATATGTAGTTATGTTCTTTCAGTTACAGACTTTTGTCGAGCTAGTTTGGGATGCTATCCCATCAACTCATCAGTTATGTTTGAGGCTATTCATACATTATGTAGAAATCAGCTTGTAGGTTTTAATTCGGTGTTAGCTTGATATCTATGCAGACGTCCACTATTATGTATGTTAGACTTCCGCTATTTATGTTGTGTTTTAGATATTATGTTCATGCCATGGGTCGACTTGGAGCCTCTCGGGGGTCTTTGTCCTGTGTCTCAATCTGGGCCTATATTTGAGTCGTGACATCTAATAGCTAGAGTGGTCTCCTGAGTGACCTAAATAACAAGTTATAAGCCGAAGGACGTAATACGGTCACTAACAGTAGGTAGTTCATCTAACAAACTACCACCCAGTTTATTAGGCAACCCTGGTGCCCCTGTTTCTTAAATAAGATCGTTCTACCAGGTATCTCACCCTATAGGAGTCAAGTATGCCAATGGCCTGTAGGTGAGCATTACTGTGTACAGGCGTCAAACAGAAAGTCATGTCGCCAAGCTGCGCCATGTGCTTCCCAACTTAACTAAGTATGCTCAACAGCTAATCACTGGCCTCTATGGCTTTTGACGTAGCCCGCATCAAGTGCCAATAATTTGACGACTCTTTTTCACATCGAGCGCGTCTGCAAGTGTATGGGTCGTGCAAGTAATATAGTGGCTCTTTTTAAGAACCGGATTGTCG
>JACEIK010000639.1:362191-380850 GCA_018107945.1 Datura stramonium
CTTAGGGGATTCACACTTATATAATAATATGATATGCAAAGGCAATCAGTTAGGCAACTAATGGGTATCTTTCAATAATCCCAATAGTGTCAATCTACCTCAATTTCATCAAATTGAAGAGAACTCCCTTCTACCCGATGGCATTTTTCCAATTGGATTCAGCCTATGTCTAGGAGAACCCTATAAACAAGGGTTAAAACCTTGAGTTATTGTTGATTGATGCTAACCCAATATAAATTAGCTCTTTCAAGCATAATAAAGGTAATTGGGTAGTACTGAATGACTTTTATCATCAATTACACTTTATAAATTCCAAATCAATCAAATATTCTTAAGAGCATAATCGATTTTACCTAATTAAGATCATTAGGGTTCACAACACTAGATATGGATTTATTACTCATAGCAAGAAGAGAATGAGAAAGAAAGTAATTGAATATCCTTTCCAATTACTCGACCAAGTCTCATGAGTTTTGCAAACTAACAGTTATCACTAGGTTCCAGATATAACTATCCTGCGATTACAGCTCAAGTTAATACAATGATCATAAAGATCAAGACTCTGTTGTAATTCTCTTTTTCTAATTTCTACCTCTTTGACCAAAGCAAGTAAAGAATTCAGGAACTTCCTAACGTTGCGCACCGCTAAGAATCATTAAAGATGAAGAGACTACAATATAAGTAATTAGTATTGGTTTTAGAATCACTTTGTACAACCCTAACTTATTATTCGACAATGGTTCCCAAAACCCTAGCTATGGAGGTTTTAGCCTCTCATAGTTATAAGGTTGTAAATTGTGTTCATTATTGAAAACATAAAAAAATACTTACAAAGATGATTGAGAAAAATAATTTCGTCGATTAAACCATGAAATCTTGAATAACAAGTAGCAAGAATAAGATGATTTCAAGAAAAGGTTGATCACAAGGTTGAACCAACTCAATTCTCTCTTCCAACGATGTAAAATTGCTTACTACAATATTTTCCTACTAGAATTAAGTCTACTCGTCCTCCTCTATGAAAAATAAAACTTAAAAAGTATTTATAGAGACACAAGATTTCTTTTCCTAAACTAACAGGACTACTTTCCATATATGTAGCCGACCTCGTCACAGGTCCACCTACGACTCATAGGGGCTTCTCACGGACCGTGGCATCAACTCGTGGCTTGAAGTGTTGGCTGAATTTTGCTTAAGTGTTGGGCCAAGGTACGATTCGTACTAACATCCTACGACTCGTACATTTCACCCGTGGCTTGATCCTGATCTTTTGAACTTTGTCTGAACTTCACCATGACCAGTATGGTACAACTTGTACCTTCATCTCATAGGCTGTAGGGTACTCTCGTACTGAGAATCAGCCTCATGTGCAATTCTTCTGGATTTATCCCGACTAACTTACGACAACTCGTACCACCATGGTATGATCTGTAACAAGTCTCATAAGATTAGTCTTCCAGGTTAAACTTTTAGCTTCTCATCAAGGCCCTTAGTACAACTCGTTGATCCATACTACGGATCGTACTGTGGACTGCACTTTTTTCCCTATTTTGCACACTTTTAGCTTCCTTTTGCAATTTATTGTTCCAACACCCATTTATCTAGAAATCAAAGGAGAAGGTCCTCATATCCACAGCACATCAACACCCTCAACGTTATACTTTTGCATGTCCTCAGGCAAAGAAAAAGAAAAACTAAACACGAATCTCAAACTAGAAAATAAACTTAAGATACTACAGCCAAAACTCAAAAAAATTTGTGCACTCAATATACAAACTCTATTGACCCTTCCTCTTGAAACATCATCAGCTAATGTATTGCAAGCAACATCAAAACATCATATTCAGGGATCAAGACATATCATCTAGGTATCAATAAGGAATAAAGTCATCACCTATGTGTTTCACACAGACCAATGGTAAAAGCAAACATAATCAATGTACCCTAAAAAAAATGAATTCCCCACTCTAGTATGAAGTATTAGATGAAACATGGGACTAGGCAAATGAAGCAATCACTCTCTCAAATAACTGCAAGTATTATGAATCAAATACTATAAGCTTGCCCTTATTTTCTCTGCTTTGGTTTGTTAGATGGTAAAATTAAGATCACTTTAGGACTTGATATGGCTGTTAATGTAGGCTTAGGACTGGACGCAATAAAGATTAAAGATTTTATTAGTGACTACTCCTTCCTTGGCACTACATTCATTGGCTGCACCATTCTCCTATTTCACCCTTCATTCTTTTTGTGTTCTTTTCTTCCCTTTTTCCCATTCTAAGAATATTTGCATGGGTGAGGTGATTTTTTCACATTTTTCAACAACTTTAAGCTATTTTGAAAATTTTTCTTCTTTTTTTCTCAATATTCTCAAATTTTCAGCTTTTTACTTTTTCACCCCACCACACCTTTTTCACCATTTCTCGCTTCTTTGTTTTTTTCTTTTCTTTCCTTTTCTCCCGTTTCCACCATTTATGCACCCCTACTCTAGCCACCCTCAACTTAAGCATTTTAATTATGTTGAGGTTCACAATATCCAAGGAAGGACCAGGGCCAAACAGGTTCTTATAAACAAATGGGTACGGTTAACAGGTAAATTGAAGAAATATGGTTTATTAAGGCTCAACTTGGGATCAAGGGATTCATGAAACTTTGGTAGGAAAATTAGGCTAAAAGTGAGCTAATACAAAAATGGCCTATGATCATATCTTAACCAACCATCCTCAACCTTTGCAGAGACCAACCAGGCAAGTTATAGATCTTCAACGACATACCACAATAAATACTAAGACCTCACTCGCACATGGTAGATGAACTATTTTTACTTTACCTGTCTGGTTCATACATGGCTTAAGAAGACTAGCACTATTAATAACTAAATGACATAAAATGATCCACAGAAATCATGCATTGTTGTCACAAATACATAGCAAAATTTTTTTTAAACAGGGTCAATTTTTCAAAAACAACAAAAGTAGTGCATATCTATTGGCTGAGTATTTCTAAGTTATTTTCTAATTAAACAAAAATCATAACTAAAAACAAAAAAATCCTAACACATGCCAGTTATACTAGATAGCATGCCTGAGGGAAAAGAAACATGGCAAGAAAAACCCTCACACCAATAAAAATCTCCCACAAAATACAAGTACACCCCCCCCCCATTTTTTTAAAAATGAGCTTCATCCCCGAAGCATAAAATATAAGCATGAAGGGAAAAAGGAACACACCTGTGACTTCTCATACTTCGCCTCTATCATCTTGTGAAGGTGGTACCTCCGCAGTAGTAGTGGTGCTAGCGGTGGCCGACGCACTCAATGGTGTAACAATGGGGGTAGTGGTCCCCCTCTCAATGAATGTAGCCGTTTGAACGGCCTCTGTAGTAATCGTGGCTGAAGGTGGCTCACCCGAAGTGTCATGGCCACTAGCAAGCTCGGGATGAGCTGTGGTGGAGCTTCCTGCTCTTCTTACTCACTCATGAAGCTCAGTCATATGCTCCTCATGAGCCTGCATACTCTCCACTCTAGCCCTCTTGCGCTCTTTCTTCTCCTTCTTTTTCTTCTTTCTCAAACTCTCCTCACCAACATCTTCAACAGCTCTCTTCTTACCTTTATCACTGGCTGCAGTTGGCCCCAGTACGCTTCTAAGTCAATATCCTCCTCGTAATGTCAAATTTGGCCCCAACGGGCAGTGGTGGTGGCACAATTTCTCCAGTTGACCCAACCTCATCAATATCTGGGTCCTCAACATCAAAGAACTGAGGGGAAAATCTCTTAGCTCAGTTTCCCCTCCCATGTCAACCAGTGTTTACCACCTCTTCTCTATCATCACCAGCCTACTGAAGTGAAGCTAACCGAGTTAGCTTGGCTTGCCTAGCTTCTTTAGCTAAGTGGGCTTCTCTCTGCTCAGGGTTTTCCATTCTATGCAGTGCTCGTTTGATTTCGGGATTTAGTGGAACAAGGGGGTCTCCTCTACTCCGAGTGCTTAGCATTCACCGGAGGACAACCTGTGGGTATCAAAGAAAAATAAAAAAATAAACATAATTAAAGAAATATTTACCAAAATGTCAAATACAATCAAATAACCTAGTATTAGCCATATTCCCCAGCAACAACACCACTTTTTGATAACGCTCAAACCACACCTCTAACTAAAGTATGAAGCGGACGTTGTCAATATAGAACCCAACTAGAGCTTGGGGTCGAACCCACAGGGAATATGGAAGATCTAGATTACAACCGGTAGATGAACTTGTATGGTAATTACTTTACAATGGGGGGAAATTCCAATAAAAATCAATAATAAAAATAAACAGCAGTCAAGATTATATTTGTGAATCAATAATTAAAGGATAACTAGGGTTTGTGTTCTCCATGGGTTCATAACNAACTTAGGTTCATTCAAATGATCGACCAATCCCTATTGAATGACTATCCTCAATTACTCGACCAAGTCTCATGAGTTTTGCAAACTAACCGTTATCACTAGATTCCAGATATAACTATCGTACGACCACAACTCAAGTTAATACAATGATCATCAAGATCAAGGCTCTGTTGTAATTTTATTTTCCTAATCTCTACCTCTTCCACCAAAGAAAGTAAAAAATTCAGGTACTTCCTAATGTTGCGTACCGCTAAGAATCATTAAAGATGAAGAGACTACAATATAAGTAATTAGTATTGGTTTTAGAATCACTTTGTGATACCCTAACTTGTTATTCCACCATGGTTCCCACATCCCTAGCTATGGAGGTTTTAGCCTCTCATAGTTGTAAGGTTGTGAATTGTGTTCATTATTGAAAACATAAAACAATACTTACAAATATGATTGAGAGAAATAATTCCGTTGATTAAACCATGAAATCTTGAATAACAAGTAGCAAGAACAAGATGAGTTCACGAAAAGGTTGATCAAAAGGTTGAACCAACCCAATTCTCTCTTCCAACGATGTAAAATTGCTTATTACAATATTTTCCTACTAGAATTAAGTCTACTCATCCTCCTCTATGAAAAATAAAACATAAAAAGTATTTATAGAGATACAAGAATCCTTTTCCTAAACTAACAGGACTGCTTTCCATATCTGTAGCCGACCTCATTACGGGTGCACCTATGACTCATAGGGGCTTCTCACGGACCGTGGCATCAACTCGTGGCTTGAAGTGTTGGCTGAATTTTTGCTAAGTGTTGGGCCAAGGTACGATTCGTAACAACATCCTATGACTTGTACATTGGCCCGTGTCTTGATCCTGATCTTTTGAACTTTGTTCGAACATCAACACGAGCAGTATGACATGACTCATACCTTCATCTCAAGGGTTGTAGAGTACTCTCGTACTGAGAATCAACCTCCTTTGAAATTCTTCTGAATTTCATCACGATTGACTTACCACGACTCGTACCACCATGGTATGATCTGTGACAAGTCTCATAAGATCAGTCTTCCAGGTTAAACTTTCAGCTTTTCATCAAGGCCCTCAGTACGACTCGTAGGTCCATCCTACGAATCGTACTGTGGACTGCACTTTTTGCCCTGTTTTTCACACTTTTAGCTTCCTTTTGCAATTTATTGTTCCAACACCCATTTATCCTGAAATCAAAGGAGAAGTTCCTCATATCCACATAAATACACCTAAGTCCATGCTATTTTCTTAGTTTTGAGCGTGAATAGTGCGGTAAATCCAGAACACATCAGTAGGCTCTTCCAAAAAACCAGCCGATAAGGAAAAGCTCCAATTGGTGTTTTATAAGCTATCCTATAGGCCCATAAATCATCAACTTTCTTTCTAGACCAATCGGTCCGATTTGCATTAGTGGTTTTGGCTAGAATGCTCTTTATATCTCTATTTGATATCTCTACTTGGCAACTTATTTGGGGATGTTATGGGGTTACCACTTTGTGTTTTACTCCATATTTTAAAAGAAAGATTTCAAAGGATTTATTACAAAGTGAGATCCACTATCACTGATTATGCATCTTGGAGTGCCGAATCTTGTGAAAATGTTCTTCTTGAGAAAGGAAGTGATACTTTTTGCTTCATTATTGGGCAATGTTATGGCTTCGACCCACTTTAACACATATTATACCACCACCAAGATGTATGTCATCCTATAAGAGCTCACGAAGGGACTCATAAGTTAATGCCCCAAACATCAAATAGTTCTACCTCAAGCACAAAATTTAAGCGGCATATCTTGTCTTTGTAATATGGACCCTTGCCACTGGCACTGATTACAAGCTTTAGCCAACATGTTAGCATTACGGTAGATAGTGGGACAATAATAACCACACTCCACTATCTTCACAACTGTACGATTACCCCCATGATTCCCTCGTATTAGGGAGGCATGACAGGCTCTCAAAATAGTCATCATATCATTTTTGCGCACGCATCATCTAATGATACTATCCGTACACATATGAAATAATTACGACTCCACCCAAAAATAGTGTTGCACTTCATTGAGAAATATCTTTATTAGATAGGATTTGAGGCCTTTCGGCACCATTCTTGTCACTAGATAGTTTGCATAATCCACATACCAAGGTACCGAAATTAGTGGTCACAGCTAGAATGCATTAATCAGGAAAAGCATCATTAACCTCTAACTCTGCAGTAGGTCTTCCAGCTATTTCAAAGCAGGAAAAATGATTCACCACTTGGTTTTCTGTACCTTTGCTATCTTTGACTTCAAAGTTAAATTTTTGTAGCAGTAGCACCCACTGAATGAGCCAAAGTTTTGCATCTTTCTTTGTCATCAAGTACGTCCTGGAAGCATGGTTGATGTACACTATCACCTTTGACCTCAAAAGTTGTGCCCTAAAATTTTCAAAGGCATAAACAATGCCAAGCAGCTCTTGTTAGTGACTGTGTTGTTCATTTGGGTTACATTTAGAGTTTTGCTAGCATAGTAGATATGATGTATAATCTTGTTATATCCCTACCCCAATATAGCTCCAATGGCCATCCTACTAGCGTCACACATTATCTTAAATGATAAGAACAATTCAAAGTGGTGATGATAGGGGCGGTGCTCAACCACCGCTTTAACTCCTCAATGCTTGCAAACATTTTTCATCCAAAAAAACTTTGCATCTTTTTTAAGGCATTTGAACATTGGATGAGAAATCTTTGAGACATCATTGATGAACCTCCTATAAAACCTAGTATGTCCTTGGAAACTCCACACATCCGTCACTGATATCGGAGGAGGACCTTTAACAATGGCATTCACTTTTGCTTGATCCACATTAATCCCCTTGTCAGAGATCTTGTGACCAAGAACTATCCCCTCCTTCACTATAAAATGGCAGTTTTCCCCATTGAGAACTAGGTTGGTTTCCTCACACCGCTTTAATACTTGACCTAGATGGTCTAGGCATTCATCAAAAGTATCACCCACCACTGAGAAATCATCCATGAATACTTCAAGAAAGTCCTCCACCATTTATGAGAATATGGACAACATGTACCTTAGAAAAGTGGTCAGGCCATTACATAACTCGAATGACATTGTGCTAAATGCAAAGGTCCCATAGGGACATGTGAAGGTTATTTTCTCTTGGTCCTCCAAAGCTATGTTGATTTGACTGTAGCTAGAGTAGCCCTTAAGAAAATGATAATAAGCTCTTCTTGCTAACTAGTCCAACATTTGGTTGATAAAAAGAATGTGAAAATGGTACTTGCAAGTGGCAGCATTGAGTTTTCTAATCCATGCATACTCTCCACCTGGTAATAGTCTGTGAGGGAACTAACTCAGTTAGTTCATTTTCAACCACGGTAATTACTCTCTTCTTTGGTACACATTGGATCGGATCCCCTATTCGCTACTAGAAATGGGGTAAACTACTCAGGCATCTAACCACTTAATGGTTTCTTTCTTAACCACCTCCTGTATAGCTGAATTTAGTCTTCTTTGCTGCTTTATAATAAGTGAACTACCTTCTTCTAGTATGATTTTGTGCTCGCAAAAGCTCAAAGGGATGCCTCAAATATCTGCAATGGTCCATCCAATAGACTTTCTACATTGTTAGAGCTTTCTGATCTCTTTCTACACCTATTCTTCAATAAGAAATGAAGAAATGATGACTGGTAAAGTTTTCTTTGGCCCCAAGAATTTGTAGCAAAAATGGGCAGGTAATGGCTTCAACTCTAACTTTGGGGCTCTTTAATGGAAGGTTTGGCAGGAAGAGTGGATTAATTTTCAAGATTAAGTGATAACTTTATTGGCTTATAAGAGTAATACCATAGCCCATTAAGTGAGTTCACTGCTTTCCCATGTTCTTTCACATCATCAATTAGATCATCAGTTCCTAGGATAGTAGCAAGAACTCCTTCAAAGTCATCTTCCTCAATATTTAAGTCTAGCACTTCCTCCAAATCATCTAACTCATTAAGCACCGATATGCATGCAAATTCCTGAGGCAATTTTATTTCCTTATCAACTTTGAATATGACTTCCTTATTATTCACTCGAAATTTGATTTCATTCTATTTAGAATCCATCATAGCCCTATCGTTGGCCAAAAATGGTTGCCCCAATATCATAGGAACTTCTATATCAATCGCACAGTCAGGTATCACAAAGTCTTCTAGAAGTATAACCCTTCCAACTTGAACCAGTACATCATCAATAATCCTTACCGGTGATTTGATTGACACTACAAAAAACTAACAAAAAACGAGGGCCAAAACCAATAGATAGCGTTGATTTTTTGGTCAATACCGATGACTAACCGACATCCTTAGAATTTGGCTCATTGGAATCAAAAAACTGAAAGACAACATTAGTTATTACCAAGGGATGCCCATCAGTTTAATAAAATTTAATTTAGTAAGTTTTTTAAATGCCACCCGAAGAGGAAAAGAATAATTTGTCGATGGACAACCTCAATTTTTTTAATTAATTATTTTTTATTAAAAAATTAATAAATACCGACAGTGTCCGTTGGTATGTTCTTCATATCTAAGAACACACCGACGGATAGTATCGGTTTTCTGTCAGTTTTCTGGGTTTTTGCATCTGGTATATTTGTAGAAAATTGACGACCTTACCTATGCTGTCCTTCGATTTTCTACAAAATAATTAGATGCAAAAACCTGCAATTTCTGCATTTAAAATGTAATTCAATTATAGCTACTATTCAACACTAATTGCTACCAAAACAATTTAAAATTAACAACAACATCAATAACATAGTAATAATTGAATTAAAACATAAAAAAATACTATTTGTCCACCAAAACTATATACAAAGTCAACAAAGTTTAAGAGAATCAATATGTATATACAAAGTTTGTTTTCAATGTTTAATAACCTAACAACTAAGGTGTCTCTTCGACATTTTTATCATCAGTCAAACCCTTATCTTCGTCTAAGGTAGGAGGATAACGGGCACGTCGTCTATGCACTCCACGAGCAAGGAGGCTATTCACTTGTGCCTTTAGAGCCTCAAGGGTATGATAAATTGTCTTACTCTATGCAATGCGTCTTGCCTCTGCATCTGCCAAGGCACATGTAAGATGTTTCATCTTCTGCTACATAATAGTGATCTGAACACCATCAACCGCCTTGGCCTAGATTGAAGTGTCGATGCCCTCCAGTCTGGACTAAATCTGTCGAACTGGGTTCCTAGATCCTAGATCGCAGACTCTCCCCTTCTGCCTCCCCCCGACCAGTTTTTCAGTCCAAATCTAGGTAGCACATCCGGTAGAGGCCGGGTCGGTCCACCTTGGGCTTCCTGAGTCTGGATGAACTCAAACAAGAGCCGTTAATAATCTATCTACATAATCTTAAAAAAGTGAGTATAATATGGTTGTTATTACACCTCGAAAGTTCCTATCGTTTAACCGATACGTGCATATGTATGTTGTGAGTTTTGGAATATGATGTATATGAAAGAGGGAAAAGGGGATGAGTTTATGAGCATGGCTAAAGCGAGCTGGGGGCCGAGCCAAAGGCTAGGCGCATTAGGCGCCGCATCGCGCTACCTGCCCAGCGCCCTGGCTGGCACGTCCCACACCTGGCCTAGCGTGATGGGCGACGCGCCGCTCCCCTAGCCACTGCCTCAAGCCTATTTAAATATTTTAAGTTCATGTTGATTTCATTTTAAAACTTCTCAAAAATAGACCCACGACCATAGGCGATTTCCTCTCAATTTCTCTTGGGTTTTTAGCAAAATTACGTCGTTAAACTTCGTTCAAATGCAATTCATCTTGGATAACGAGTTCTAGGAATGTCTCTATGGAGTTATTTCATAAAAATTCACTGAGAGTACCAGAACCCCGCCGATTAAAAGTTGTAGAAATCACTTGTAATTGAGTCCTAATAAGCTACAAGTGATAGGTAAGCATTTCTACTTTTTAAACTCTCGGGAATTTGTGAGTTTTCGGCCAAATTGAATGAAGTTGAGTTGTAGTCAATATTTCTGAAAGATATTGTTATATGCCAATCCCTAGTATTGAAAATAGCCTTATTCTCTAAACATAAGGGCTGCAATTTGGTGGGATTGTTTGCTATAGGTTGGAACTATTTGGGTGAACAAGAATTGGCATTCGAGGTATGTCAAGGATAACCTTTTCAACAAGTTATTCCTGTCGTATGGTAATACGACCTATGTCCTTGTAAGCAAGTCGTAAGCATGTATATTGTGATTAGCTGCTATAGATAGTTTTGATATTAAAGTTTATTATTTTGGTTGGGATTGAACCCATCTAATATAGCCTTCTATTCACCAACCTAAAGGTTGATAGTTGTGTCATCGTCTACAGGGCTATAGATCGCTTAGAGGAGCTATATGATGTCTGACAGGACTATGTTTAGGCCTATAAGTCTATATTATAGTCCATCCACAAATGGACTTCTTTTATGCCATAACAGCATCACTGACCCTCCATCCAGCCTTGTAAGACCAGGGTGTAGTCACAGGAGCCCAGAGGACTCAAACACAGCTACAGGAGCCTAGTGGGCTCAGTTACAGACCTGGAGGCCTGGTATGTTGGTTAGTGTTACCTGTTGAATCATATTCACCATACTAGGGGTATATAGATTGAACTATACTTGCTTGGGCTTATGGTGGCACAAGTAGGTTATTCTGTGTTTATTGTACCTTCCAGGCTTATGGGGCCCAGGTAAGGTTCTTAGTTGTATTACTTACTTGTTAGATATACTTCAGGTTGTGAAGCTATTCAGGTTATAACTCTTATTCTTTCTATTGATTACTTCCAGTTGTATTATCAGTTCTATTCAATAATTTTCACTACATACTTGCTTGTAGGTGCAGATAGATGTGGTTCAAGACCTTCTTAGCCATCAGCCAGGGTTAGCAGTTCAGTTAGCTCCTTTTCTCCATAGTTGATAGTGAGAGAGGTTTTCTCTTTTTGTTGTACAACTTTTGGGTTGGTCGGGGCTCTATCCCGACCACTATTCTACTCTTAGAGGCTTGTGGACTATAGTTTTCAATTGTTGGTTGTTGTTGGCTATGTGGGGCCTATGTATGTTATATTTTGCGTGTTAGCCGTATGGGGCCTAGTTTAGGTATTCGGTTAGCATCCTTATCGGCTATAGTATGAATATAACTGCCTGATCTCCTTTAGTTATGACTAGACAGTATGCTGGTCTTGTCGGCTCGCATAGGATCCCTTTAGTGTTATGTATGCTGGCTTAGCTATTTGTTTGTACAGGTTTTGTACGAGGCTTTGTTGGCCCAAGCCTATCTTTAAATTTGAGATATAGCTGTTTATTTTCTTGATTTTTAGTTGCTGGCAGGCACCAGAAGTGCATATGCACAGATAGGTCAGCCTAGGTCCCAGTGTGGCATTAGGTGCAAGTCATGCCGCCCAAGGTGGGGCGTTACAAACATGGTATCAGAGCAACGTCGTATCCTAGGGAGTTTACAAATAGTGTCGAGTAGAGTCTTTTCTATGGGTGTGTTGTGCACCACATTCTCCATATCGATCTCCCCGATGTTCTCCATCATATTAGGAGCTCTCCAGCGCAGCAGATATGTCAGCACCACTCCCAGTAATCCCTATACCATCATATCTAGAGGTTAGGAGCGTGGTTTATATGCTGGCTCAGATGATGGCCGCTCAGTGCCAGCCCATGGCACCAGTTGTCACCAAATCTACTGGAGGATCCGGAAGTTCGAGGGTCTAAGAGTTTCTTGTCTTGAGTCCTCTGCAGTTCATGGGGACTGACCGCGGAGAGGATCCTCAAGACTTCATAGATCAGTTTTAGAGGATATTCAGGGTGATGCATGTTTCTCTTGTAGAGTCAGTCGGGTTGGCAATATTCCGGCTACGAGACATAGCAGTGTTGTGGTATGAGAGTTGGGAAATGTTCCGAGGCAGAGATGTACCCCTTCTGACTTGGTACAGTTCTTAAGAGGCCTTCATAAATCACTATTTGCCTCGAGAAATCTGACAGGCCCAGATTGGATCAGTTCCTGCACTTAGAAAGGCACGATGAGTGTTTGAGAGTACACAATGAGGTTTGACTCTTTGGCAAGATATGTGCTAGTATTTGTGGATACCTTGCCATCCAGGGTACACCGGTTCATCACGGAACTTCTTTCAGAATATGTGGAAACCTGTGTTACAACTACTTTATAGGAGGATATGGACGTTGCGCGCATTAAGGATTTTTCTCAAAACATTGAGGGGATTAGGCGGCGTCAACATGAGGTGAAAAAAGCGAATCAAGAGCAACGCGGAGGGCCAGGCCCACTGATATACAGAAAGAATTTTAGGGTGGACCCAGGCCGCAAATATCAGGTAGGCCACCCATACCTTCACCTCAACAGCAGCAGAGCAGTAGATCAGATCATCGCGGACAATCAGGTCCCGGCGAGAGTTAGCTAGCATTACGTTCCCAACAGCAGAGGGATCAGATCGAAGCAGGGTCATTGTACTGTGTTGTATCATTTGTGGCCGACGACATTTTAGGAGGTGAATATAAAACTCTACTGCTTGTTATACTTGTTTGAAAGAGGGATGTATGATGAGGAATTGTCCGGTCAATAATCAGGGTGAGTGGGACTAGCAAAACAGGTCCTCAGCAGGATCATATGTTCCAGCATTTTTGACAGGGCACAGACCCTCAGCCCCAGCCGACAGAGGATGAGGCAGATTAGAGAAATCTAGTTCTTGTAGTGGTCTAGATCACACTTACTCCTTACAAGGGTGACAGGAGTTAGAGTTGTCACCAGATGTTGTGATAGGTATCCTGGATGTTTGCTCTCACTCGGTTTACGCCTTAATAGATCCAAGTTCTACCTTGTCTTATATTACTCCGTTAGTGGCATAGAAATTTGGTATAGAACCAGAATTGCTTCAGTGGCCATTCTCGGTGTCTAAACCCATCGGTGACTCTATTATTACTAAGAGAATTTACCAAGGTTGTACAGTAGAGATTGTCGGTCACAAGACCTTAGCCGATTTAGTGGAGCTAGAAATGATTGATTTTTATATAATTATGGGTATGGATTGGCTAGTGCCATGTTATGCCAATGTGGAGTATTGGACTAGCTCCGTCCGATTTCACTTTCCCGGGAAGGTAATGCGAGAATGGAAAGGCAATGCAGCTATGCCAAAAGGTTGGTTCATATCTTATCTTCCGGTGAGGATGTTAAGAGCGAAGGACTGTATTTACCATATTGTTAGGGCTCGAGATATGTAGTCAGAATCTCCAACTCTTCAGTCCATTCCTGGGGTAAGTGAGTTTCTGGATGTGTTTCCGGATGAGCTTCCTGTTATTCTCCCAAAACGTGAGATAGATTTCTCTATCGACCTGCCACCAGGTACACAACCTATATCCATACCTTTGTACCGAATGGCTCCTACCGAGTTAAAGGAATTGAAAGAACAGTTGAAAGATCTGTTTGATAAGGTGTAACACCCCAAAAGATCAGAATTAATATCCGGGGCTCGAATAAAAAAATCTGGAAAACTGCAGAAACGTTGCAGAACAACCCACCAAATGAGTCGTTAAGGGACCTCACGACTCGTTAGGTCAATCGTGACAAGGATTCCTAAGAAAAAAGTTAGTGTTTCGAATGGGAAACCTCAAGAGTCGTGGTCAGGTCCCAAGACTCGTTGAGTTACTCGTTGTTAGGCCGGAAACTAGAAACTTGAGAAATTGGCACTGTACTTGATGAATGGGGGCAACGAGTCGTGGTCCTCAGTAACTGCTTGTTATGTCCCCCATTACTAGCCCCATTTAATTTTAGCCAGTGTACTTGACGGGCATGACCACGAGTCGTGGTTAGACACCACGACCTGTTAGATCACCCATTAGGGTCATTTGCCAGTTTTTCCCAGCGATTTCTTAAAGGCTATTTAGTAATTTCCTACCCTCCCAAGATTTAAACTACGTCGATTTAGCATTTATTTCAGATGTTTTAGTGGGGGTAATAGGCTCTTTTCCTCATTCCCCACTCAAACTTTCACGAAGCAGAACGTAGAGTTCCTCTCAGAACAGTTCATAGCATTAGCTAGGGAGATCTTTCTTCTTCGATTCTTCATCAATTTCTCCATTCTTCTTCGTCAGGTATGTGGGTATTAAATAAGGGAAATTATTCTTCCCTTGTGGCCCCCAAAATTCTTCCATAACTTCCCAATTAGTTATAGCCCTGAGTTTTTCGAATATAGAGAAAATACATGTTATTATTCGTCAATCTCTCATAGAATGATATTCTCGTTTATTATTGATATGAATTCCATCAGTTCTTACTTAAATTATCGAGATTCTTGCAAGAGTGAATTGAAGCCCTGAATTCTTATATGAAGATGATTTTTGTTACACCCCGTAAGTTTATAATGTTTAAACGGCCTATGAGTACGTTGATTAAGAGTTTTAGAGTGCGATACGTATGAGAAAAGAGCCCGGGGAAAGGTTGAACGAGTATGGAGTCGGGATTGCGCGAGAGAAGGCCAGACCAGCTGCCCAAAAGGGGCAACATGGAACGGACCCCCTCCCTCTGCATTGGGCTCCGTGGCACGCCCGTAAATCGGTGACATGGACCCCTGTCCACTGCCTCAAGTATATATATATCCCTCCCTATGTTTTCATTTCATTATATATGTATATATCCACGGCCAGAGGGGAAAACAACAAAGTAAACTAATATTTTTCTTCCGTTTACACTATGAAATGCTGCCCGAATTCAAATTAACTTCGGATATTGAAGTTTAAGGCCGTAGAGAGAATCGCTATGGAGTTATTTTCATGAAATTCACCCGGCGAATCGTCACCCTGACGAGCGAAAGTTGTTGGAATTTCTCCAAACTAGTGTCAATATGATCACAGGCTTAAAGTAAGCATTTCTCCCTTCTGGACTTTCGATAATTTATGAGTTTTCGATTGTGTGTTTGTTAAGTTGAAATATAGTTAATATTTATATATAAAGTTATCGCTTTCTCCGAGTTTAGTATTGAAATTAGCCTCATTCTTCCAATAGTACGATTGCAGTTGACAAGAGTAGTTGAATACGAGCTGAAACTCGCCAGTTAGTCAATAATCGGCAAACAAGGTATGTTAAGGCAAAGTCCTTCAGCAAGTTAGTTCCAATAGCATTATAACTCAGTCTAAATCCCAGTAAGAGAATCAGAAGTACATTAATCATGAATAGTTGTTGTTATTAGCTAAAACTACTTTTCTACACTTAGTTGGGATTTAATTTGCCTATATAGCCCTCCATGACCAATCGCAGGGTTATTAGCTATGTCGACGCCCACCAGGGGTGAGATAACGTGCTCTAGAAACAGCAGCATGCCGTCCCTGAGGGATGAAGTTGGGTTCTAGGTCCTCATAGAGTCAATTCCATGGTTGTACTATTATACATAAGTTGTGTCGGCACTACACCCCTGACGAGCTTGGTGCTTGGGGTGCAGATATCAGGAGTCCATTAGACTCAGACACAGTTGTAGTCAGGGGCCGAGCGGGCTCAATTGCAGACCCAGGGGATTGGCAGGACGACTATAGTTACCAGTTGACCCATTATGACCTTGATAGTGGTATATAGATTAAAGTGTACTCACCAGGGCTTATGGGAGACCCAGGTGGGTTGTTCTGTGTTGGTTGTACCTTTCAGTTTATGGGGGTCAGGTAAGGTTCTTGTTTGTTTTAGTTATTGATAGACTGGATAGTAGAGAATCCAGCTACTCAGGTATGACTCCTATTCCTTTTCTCCTAGTCATTTTCAACTCTATCTTTTATGCTGACGCCATTTTGGGTCGCTGCACTACTTTCCTGCAGGTACTGATAGATGAGGAGCAGATCTCTCTTAGATTCCAGCCAGAATTAGCAGAAGAGTCGGTTCCTTTCTTCCGGAGCCTGTAGATAACAGGCTGTTCTCTTGATCATACAGTTTATGTGTAGGTCGGGGCCCTGTTCCGACCATGATATTACTCCTACAGGTTTGCAGATTGTTTCTATTTCCATGTGGTTAGCTATTATTGGCCATGTGGGATCTATATGTGCTTTAGTTTACATGTTGGCCGTATGGGGCCTTATTTAGCTGATAGATTAGTTGCCTTGTCGGCCCACATAGGATTCCCTATTATTTCTTGTTTATGGTTAGTTGTTCTCCTTACAGGTGGCTATAACGCCTTGTCAATCGGGGGCTGTGTTTACAACCGAGATATAGTTTGTTGTTTTCTTGATTTGGGGAGTAAGCCTGCACCAGGAGTGCTTAGGCTCAGTCAGTTAAGTTAGTTCAGGTCCTAGTAGAGCGCCAGGTGCCAATCATGCCTCCCAAGGTAGGGTGTGACAAACTTGGTATCAGAGCAGGTCTTAACCTAGGGATTCTGCAAGGCCTGCTAAGTAGAGTCGTGTCTATGGATGTGTTGTGCACTACATACTATAGGAAGGAGGCTGCGAGGCATAATAGGATGGTTACTCTTCTTTCTTATCGAGTCGTGCTATAGAGCTTTATGGTATAGGGTTGAATCCCTAAGATTACCATATTCTTTTTGTCTATAGAGAAATGTCAGAACAATGACGGATCGCGAGCGGCAAGGAATTTGACGTGGCAGTAGGAGAGGGCACTAGCAGTGTTACCCAGTCAGAGACAGCCCGATCTGAGGGCAACCGGGAGGTTTCATCTTGATCCCCCCAGCATTCTCCACTATGTACGGAGCCGCTCGGAGAAGAAAATGTGTCGGCACCCCCTCTAGTAGTACTTATACCAATATCATTCAACCAGTAGGTTAGGAGTGCTTTTGTTATGTTATCCCAGATGATGGTCGCGCAACATCAGCCTGTGGTGCCAGTATTTGCAGAATCCTCAAGAGGGCCTGGTAGCTCGAGGGTCCGAGAGTTCCTTGCACTGAGTCCCTCGCAATTCACAGGGACAGATCGGGATGAGGACCCTCAGCATTTCCTACACCAGTTGTAGCGAATTTTTAGGGTAATGCATGCAACTCCTATAGAATCAGTGGAGTTAGGAGTGTTTCGGTTGCGGGACATTGCAGTATTACGGTACGAGAGCTAGGAGAGGTC
The DNA here is from genome assembly GCA_018107945.1 of Datura stramonium. Classification (NCBI taxonomy): domain Eukaryota; kingdom Viridiplantae; phylum Streptophyta; class Magnoliopsida; order Solanales; family Solanaceae; genus Datura; species Datura stramonium. The sequence goes on from JACEIK010000639.1 coordinate 379,697, forward strand.
CCGAGGCACCCCCTCCGACTTGGCCTAGTTTCTCAAAGGCCTTTCTGGATCATTTAGTTCATTTTCAACCACTGCCATTCCTCTCTTCTTTGGTATAACATTGGATGGGATCCCCTATTGGCTACTAGAAAGGGGGTAAACTACTCAGGCATCTAACCACTTAATGGTCTCTTTCTTAACCACCTTTTGTATAGCCGAATTTAGTCTTCTTTGCTGCTTTATAATAAGTGAACTACCTTCTTCTAGTATGGTTTTGTGCTCGCAAAAGCTCAAAGGGATGCCTCAAATATCTTCTCTTGTCCATCCAATAGACTTTATACATTGTTAAAGCTTTCTGGTCACTTTCTACACCTATTCTTCAATAAGAAATGAAGAAATGATGACTGGTAAAGTTTTCTTTGGCCCCAAGAATTTGTTGCACAAATGGGCAGGTAATGGCTTCAACTCTAACTTTGGGGCTCTTTAATGGAAGGTTTGGCAGGAAGAGTGGATCAATTTTCAAGGTTAAGTGATAACTTTCCTGGCTTATAAGAGTAATATCCAAGCCCATTAAATGAGCTCATTGCTTTCCCATGTTCTTTCACATCATCAACTAGATCATCAGTTCCTAGGATAGTAGCAAGAACTCCTTCAAAGTTACCTTCCTCCACATTTAAGTCTAGCACTTCCTCCATATCATCTAACTCATTAAGAACCGATATGCATGCAAATTCTCGAGGCAATTTTATTTCCTTATCAACTTTTAATATAACTTCCTTATAATTCACTCGAAATTTGATTTTTTTCCATTTAGAATCCATCATAGCCCTATCGTTGGCCAAGAATGGTTGCCCCAATATTATAGGAACTTCTACATCAATCGCACAGTAAAGTATCACAAAGTATTTTGGAAGTATAACCCTTCCCACTTGAACCAGTACATCATCAATAATCCTCACCGACGATTTGATTGACACTACAAAAAACTAACCAAAAAATAAGGGCCAAAACCGATAGATAGCATTGATTTTTGGTCAAAACCGATGACTAACCGACAGACAAAGGTTCCTTAGAATTTGGCTCATTGGAATCAAAAAACTGAAAGACAACCTCAGTTATTACCAAGGGATGTCCATCGGTTTAAAAAAATTTAATTTAGTAGGTTTTTTAAATGC
>JACEIK010000640.1:0-23592 GCA_018107945.1 Datura stramonium
ATGATGAACTTTTTCTTCAATTTTCAGTTGCAATTTTTATTTAAAATAAATCCAAATATCCACCGAACAACTTCAAATTTTGTATGCAGCCTCCTTATGCTATTTCTAACAAGTCTAAATAACACTCACTTTAAATTTCTCACAAAAAATCAAATTTAAAATTCAACAATTGTGAGCTACCTTTCTAATATAATTTTCACTATCAAAATCTTGCAAAATGGGTTTTCAACCATAATTTGAGCTTCAAATCTAATTATCAATTCAAGTTTGTCAACTAACAATCATTTGACCTCAGCGTTAAATTCATATTTAAAGAAATAAACTCAAAAATCTCACCTATGAAAAAATAATAAGGATGAATTAACAGTTATATTACTAATGCCTTGTTAATGACTGAAAAAAATATTCTAAATTATATATAAACTGAATTAAATAGGGTAAAATCTTAAAATATGAGTTCATTTTAGTTATAAACATGAACTGAGTGATATATAATGTAAAAATCTTATTGAAAAATATGTGTATTTAAGGGTTGCACCTAAGTACCTAATTAAAATTTTCATTCCTGAGAAAAGTAAAGAAACACCATTTTTTTTTTTGTAAAGAAAATTAAGAATATGCAGCCTAACCATAGGTGAGATGTAGGAGTCTTGTCTAATTTACCTAAACAAGGAAACAAAATTATTACTATTTTTTTTAATTAAAAAATTGCCTAGAGATATATCCATTTTATTGAAATATGTGTTTCTTTTAATATTCTGCAATATTTGCATACTATTACCATGGGGTGTGTTTTTATTGGTAAAGGAACTAGTCAAATCCATTTGAAAAAAAAGGCTTCAAAATTTCATATTTAAATATTTAAAAAAACAAAAAAAACATTTGAGATAGTCAGTTATATGAAATTGGAAATTAAATTATGATTGAAATAAAAAGTGATAGAAAAAATATTTTTAAAAATTAATTATAATTTATAACATTTTTATCCACCTAGCTCCTAAATCTCTTTTACCGTTCTTCCTCTTTCTCCCTCTCTCCATTACTCTCTCCTTCCTCCTCACTTTCTTTCTCTCCTCCTCTCTGTCTCTCTATTTTTTAAAAATTTTCTTTCTCCTTTTTACCCTCTCTTTGATACATATTGATAAGCATAAAAAATAAATTTAAAAAAAAAGGAGACATATTCAAAAAAGTACATGCGATAAGCATAAAAAAGAGATATAAGTAGATACATAAAGTAGACGAGAGTGAATGAATCTGAAGTGATCTGAGTGAGGAATGGACTACAAACTCAAATTAGAGATAGATACAAATTCAAAGATACATATAATGATACACACTCCAGACACAAGTAGAATGAATGAATACAAGAACCAATGAATTCAAAAAAAAATGTATAAATACACATTCAAAATTTTGATACATGCGATAAGTATTAAAAAAAAAAAAGATACACACGAATGGATACAAGTGATACAAGAATAATTGAATTCAAAAAATAGATACACATTCAAATTTTGATACATCTTGATAAGTATTAAAAAAAAGATACACATTCAAAAATAAAAGTAGAAAGAATAAATACATGTGATACAAGAGTGAATGAATACAAGTGATACAAGAATTGTGAATATAAATTCAATTAGATACGACAAGTATTTGTCGATACGGTTAATGCACTATGAATCACGGTTGTTTGATACGCTTTCCAAAAAAAATATAAAAATTATAAAAGAAAAAGATGTAATTAAAAAAAACGGTATACAAAAAGAGGAGAAAGAAATAGAAAAGAAAGTGAGAAAAAAAAAGAAAGGAAGGGGCGAGAAAGACGGAAGAGAAAAAGAAGCGAAACGAGAGAGAAGACGGAAAGAAGATATAGAAACATAGGCCCAGGTGATATATAATGTAAAAATCTTAGTAGAAAAATATGTGTATTTAAGGGTTGCACCTAAGTGCCTAATTACAATTGCATTTTATGAGAAAAGAGTAAAGAAACACCAATTTTTTTGGTAATAAGAAGAAATTAAGAATTGCGAATCTAACCATAGGTGAGATGTAGGTGTCTCGTCTAATTTACCTAAACAAGGAAACGAAATTATTACTATTTTTACATTTTTTATATATAATAAAAAAATTTGCCTAGAGATATATCCATTTTATTGAAATATGTGTTTCTTTTTAATATTCTCAGCTATTTGCATATTATTACCATAGAGGGTGTATTTTTATTGATAAAGGAACTAGTCAAATCCATTTGCAAAAAGGTTTTCTTTAGTTTAGGCTCAAGTGTATTTAAATATCTATTATAATATAATTTTGGTTAACCCATTTTAATGTCGACTAGATGAGGAAAGATCCGTTTACGAACTCAGTTACAAGTTTATTTATCAAATTAAGTAATAATTTATAATTTGTTAAGAGCTAACTTCATTGCTTATTATTCCAACATCTACTTGACATTATATTCAAACATGAATTGAATATTTAATTTATCGTAAATTAATATAATTAAAAATATTTTTATTTTTTTTAGTTTTTTTAAAACTAAAATTCGTTTTTTTTAAAAAAAATATAAGTATCATATGTATTAATAAAATTTTCAAAAAAAACACTAATATGTGATAATAAAGACGAAAAGAAAAATATATGATTGCTTTAATTTATGTGTTGTGTACACCAAAATTAAGACAATAATTTAGTACAGTAAATAAAAAAATAGTTTCATATGAGACTTACATACCCAATGAGACAATATAATTGTCATGCCAGCCTTAGGGGTATGGTAGCACGCAATCTTGCACATATTAGGGCACCAGGCTGCTGAACTCACGTACTTTAGCATCGGGTATGCAGTGGCTCTAACTGAGATTCATGGAATCGGGCTATATAACGGCTGTAAATCGGCCTCAGGCCCGACTAGGCCTATAGCCACTGTATTGTAACATCGGCTAACCCAGAATCCCATTCTATATAGGAAAACATGCGAGGCTGACAGTACACCATGTTATCTAGTTATCTCTAACTCAATATAATGAATGCGAACATCGTGGCCAGGCAAGGTCACCACTATCACGAATACGGCCCCACACGACGACGCAATCAACAACACTAAACGGCTAAACAAACGCACGGCCTTGGCCAAGCACAACTAACCCACGGGGAGATATATACACAATGCACCCAGCGCTAAGAATGCGATAAGATGGTCGGGACGGGGCCACACACCTACCCATATTATATAGCAAAGAAAATGAACTACCTTATACGAATATCAAGTCGGATAGCGGGAGGCGTGAGTATGGGTTTGGCTGGAATCACGAGGATCGGCTCTCGTACATGAGTACTGCGGGCGTAATCCGGCGCCCCAAACGGGCGTCCCAGTCTGCCCAATTGAGTATGCAAAGCAAATTGATCATAACTGAATATAAACAACATAACTAGAAACTACGAACGATTAGAAGATATAAAATCATGCAAGGCGATAGAATCGAAACGGGTTTTACTGTACGAGAATAAAGAGCGGGGAGCATACTTGTCGACGTGGGCGTCTGTATGTTTATTGTAATAAATATATATATACATATATATATAACAAGCAAAGACCAATACCGGCCCCATAAGCCGGGAAGATGCCAGCCAACAAACAATCTATATACCCCATAGGGTCGAAACCATCCAAAAATGTCCTCCTTTCGTCTACTAACTACGAAAGAGCGCCTCTACCAGGCCCCACAGGTCTCCGGCTCCGGGCTATGACCTGCGATATAAATAGCGTGCCAAAGTCCGGAGGACTCCTGCCATCTTTATGTCTGCGCTATATGTGTTGTATCACATGTCAGTCCCTAGGCGCAAGCGCACAGAGTGGCCCATGCTTGCTATGTTGATCGGCTGATATGGGAATCACTCCATCTTCGTCCTACTTTGCCGGACGGCATGCCACTCTTGGAGTGACGTATCCCCACCCTCACGGTGGGTCGGCCACAGTACCGCGGGGGCGGTGAGGACTGAAAGTGCCTTCCTTACAACAAACAAGTCTCGTGAGCAATAATCACATATAGCAAGCATGTTTGGGCGAAATACTATACGCATTACGATTTCTCATTACGAACTCTTTTACGTATTTATGCGGATTCTCATAATGAACTATCTTTTGTATTTGAGATATCATCGGTAATGGCTATCGTAAGCTGGTCAATATCGGCTATGCGGCTATCTTTTTATGCTTGAAGATATCATCGACTATCGATATTGCTTCACTAACTTTTATTACGGAATATATATATATATATATATAACATTATAAACATGCTTGCTAGATTTAAAAACACGCTTGCTAAACTCACAGGTTTCATTCTCGACTTACGAATTCTTTATTCTACGTCACGCTATTTACTATCTTTGGATTACTAACTTGCCCAGAAGGAATTAGCTTTACATACCTTAAGCGAAGTTTCCGACTAGCGGCGTAGTTCGGCGGTACTTTTGCTATTTCTCTCATTTGCATTCATATATATATATCAATTAGAACTAAATACACTAATAATATTCGGAAGAAAACATCACTTTCGATATATATATAGCTCAAACAGAAAACTATCGAAAAACGGTCGAAAACTCGCTATTTCTCGAAAGTCAGGAAGGGAGAAATACTCATTTAAGGCTAGGAGTATATTGACACTAATTTAGAACCTTCTACTTACCTTAGCTCGGTAGCCTGACGGTCGCCCGGCCAGAATTTCACGAAACTAACTCACGTGGAGTGCTCCTTGCTTCTTAATACTTCGGTATACGGAGTTAATTTGAGTTTGGACCGCGTTTAATAGCATAGCGGAAGGAATCTCATCAACTCCTTCGTGCTTTGTTTTACGGTTTGCTCTACGGAATTGTATGAAATTTAACATTAAAACCAAGTTGGGAGCATAGTTGGGACCTAAGTCGCATTCTGAAATGTGATTTATAAGTGGCATTTGCCCCTTCTGACGCGCCAATTTGGCGCTTGTCCGATCTTTCCCGGGCCTTTTTCTAGCATACTTTGGCATTCTAAAACTCTTAACCAACATGCGAATAGGCCATCTACATGTCAGAATTTACGGTGTAACAATAGCCTGCTCTCACGAAAAAGTCAAAAAGATATTAATAGTTATTAACATGATATAAGTTGTAACTAAATGTGATAATTTAAGCATATACCTTTTAAATTTTTTTTAGTCTAAGTATATACAATTTTCTGCTTTAATTTTGAAGTAAATGTAAATAAATTATGTATTTAAGAAGATAAGATATATACTCCTTCTATTTCAAAATAAATGATAATTTTTAAGTTTAAAATTTTAAGTCATTGATTGGATATTAGTTGTACCTATTCTAATTGTAATTTTCTACTTTTTGTGTTTTTTCTAATTTTAATCTTATTTAATTAAAAATTATTTTACATAACCCAGAAAATACTAAAGAGTTACATCTTTTTCAAGATATTTATTAAAAATATTTAGAATTTTTAATTTTATGGTTTTTTTAATTTGAAATTATATATGTGAAATTTAATTTTATGAGTGATTTATTTTTAAAATGGATGAATTATATATGATATGTTACTTTTTATTGTAATGTTTAAGAGAAATTATTGATTGTTGGATATTTATTGTGCAAGAAGGAAGTATATATGAAAATTAGTAAAAATATTGTTAAACTATGCGAAATTGAAGAAAAAAGCTCCCATTAATAGTTTGATCCAAAAATATCTCTATTATAAATTTTGGATAAATACTCTTTTTTCTAATAAACATATTTTAAACACATTCTTTTCCTAATAAACATATTGTAAACCGTTAATTTATATATAAGATTATAGTAACTCATCATTATTTTCATTTTAGATCACTACTAAAAAAAAAAAAATTTACTAATTTTCCACTAAAAAGTTAAGTGACTCTTCGGTGGTAAAAAAATAGTGTTTTCACATGAAAAAATCATAGAATTTTCCACTATTTCGGTGGAAGCTATTTTTTCACCATGCATTTTTATAGTGAACAAGTTCGGTGAAAATGAGTGAAAAAACATGTTTTATAATACAAATTTAATATCAAACACAATAAAAAAAATAAAAAAAATAAAAAAAATAAAAAAAATAAAAAAAATAAAAAAAATAAAAAAAATAAAATATTTTATTTCTTAATCTTTATTGAATGAAAAAAGGTGAGTATTTGTTAATATAATCCTTAATTTTAAAAATAAGATGAAACAATCATATGCCATAAAATATAAAAATTTATTACATTGCTTCAGAACACAAAATATCTTTAAAATATCGTCGATTGAGTTATTGTTTATGTTTTTTTTCATTTAACATTAAATTTAAGAAATATATTAGAAAATTATTTATCCTACTTTAATTAAGAAAATATTAAGAAATAACAATATTTTTCATTATTAGAAATAATTCCTCCATGATTCTCATTAAGATAAATGTATATATACAAAGCAGAAGCATGATATGCGTCTAATTCTAAAAGGGATATAGTTAGCATGATATGTGCCTAATTCTAAAAAATCTGATTAGCATGATATGTGCCTAAATATATTTGCCCATATTTAACACGCACCCTTGATCGAAGCCAAAGGTTGTCGGACAGCCGAGGCACATCCGCGAAAATCTTCAAATAGAACTCGCGGAGAGGGTAGACCCTTGGTAGATATGCGCGATATGATATCGGAAGGTACATGAAACGAACGACCCCAGAGCAACTTTTCATACAAAATGAATGTCCATCTCAATATGTTTGATGCGTTGATGTTTGCTTGGATTGCGAATAAGTAAATAGTACTAACATTGTCCTGATAAACAAGTGGCACAATTGTCGGACAATGTAACTCCAACAAATTTCGTAACCAACATGATTCGGATACTACATTTGTCACACCTATGCTAAACCAATCCTTTGATGAGAGAAAATTGATTGTCTCTTTAGAAGACTAAGAAATCAAATTATCACCCAAAATACACAATAACCGGAGGTAGATCTTTTCGTGTCAAGACGACCACCCCAATCTGACATCGAGTACTAAGAAACGAGGATGAGAAAACGAGAAGATGAGTAGAGATGGAGACCATGAATTGATGTACCTTGAATATCACAGGATGTGCGTTCAAGAGCTTGAATATGATCAACTCTCGGATCATGCATATGTAAACACACTTGTTGAAACGGCATAACAAATGTCTCCAAATTCGAGTGAATGTAAGATATTGAAGAGACCCAGCAAGACTCCTATATAAAGACGGATCCTCGCCAGGGAATCTTAGAAGTCACACTAACCTTCTCCTTTGTGTCAACGGGAGTAGGAGATGACTTGCAAGAAGACATTCCGGCTCGCTCAATGATTTGTTCGGCATACTTGCGTTGTGAAAGAACATACCCTTATGTCGATAAACTGCAATACCCCGAAAGAAAATAATTTAAAGGACCAAGATCCTTCATAGCAAACTACGAGCCCGAAGCACCACGAATAGACGGCCGAAGAACATTAGAGTGCGGTGAGAATAATATCATCAACATAAAGCAAAATATATGTCATATCACGACCATGCGATAAATAAATAAAAGAATTATCACAATTGCTATTAGAGACCAAGGGAAATGACATAATAAATAATCGCTTATACCAAGCTCGGGAATTACTGTTTGAGTCCATACCAATGACTTACGTAACAACGCCATAATACGGATGAGTGCGATCCACGATACCCCAATGGTTGATGCATATACATTGTTTTCCCATGGCTCACCATGAAGAAAGGCATTTTAATATCCAAGCCCAATGAATAGGCCATGCCTTTGACGAGAGAAAGAGAAAGAAGCATGCGAGAATGGTAGCGATTTCTACCGGACTAAATGTTTCGCCAAATCAATGCACACTGGCGAGTTTTCCCGTCACCTACAAGGCCCCAGGGCTTTATGCCTCTGCACCATCGATTTTCTTTATGAGCAAAAATCCACATAGAATGAATAACATTCACATTAGGTGAATGGGGCACCAACTCCATATCTTATTTTTAATAAGGCATCATATTCATCGTCCATGGCCAACTTCCAATTCGGAGTCACGAAAAGGGCTTCTCTTGGGTTACGTGGTAGTGGAGACCGTATGTAATTGTATTAGCATATGCATGGTCATATTTTCTATTGGGTTTAAAAATACCCATTTGGCTTCTTGTGACCATGGTGGGGCAGATTGGTAGGAAGATTTGATGTTTGGGCGGAGGTGTGGGAGAAGTAGGAGAAAGGTTTGGGTGTGGGCGAGCTGGGCTCATGGGTAAGTAGGTCGGTAGAAGGTGGAGTGGTGTGTTTGGGCCGTTTGTAGGCGAGTAGAAGGAGAAGAATTCCGATTTCGTAAGTGATGCAATGTATATGGTGAAATATCATCACATAAAAAATCATAAGTAGAAGCAAAAGGAGTATACGGTGTGCAAAAAAGGAAACACATGCTCATCAAACACAACATGCCAACAAATTATAATCTTATTTGAGGACAAGTCATCGCATTTATAGCCACGGTGATTCGGAGGATATCCCAAAAAGACACATGGAGTTGAGCGAGGTTGCAACAATGATAAAGTTTGTAGATAGGGGTAGGCATTGATGTTTGGAATTACGATTTTCAAATTTTGGTCCGATTTTCGGTTTCGGTTATGAATAAGGAACCTGTCAATGGGCTTGATAGAATGGAGTAAAGGGTCACTTTGTCAAATCAAGGTACCAACACCCCGATATGCTCGTGAGACCCAAAAGCGAGTTGAATAACAAGTCGACTATCCACGATCTGGAATTGCTCATGGAGCATTCTTTAAGGTGATCAGCAAAAAGAGCTTGAGACGCGACAGCCATGGCGTTCGGAAAATTCTCCATCTTTGTATATTGGAAAATTCGGCTTCAAGAGTTACCACACGGGAACTTTTGTTATCCCGAAAATATCACGGAGTCAATTCCAAGCTTCCATCAGGTAGTAGTGATCTGGTTCGATAATAGTATGCAAAGTCAGTAGAGATTGTAGCGCAATCCATGAAAGAGCAGTAGCATCAAGAGTCGATATAATTCAATACTCATCCTTGAGTGAAAACCTTCTCTTTGCCTGGCGAGAAGGAATAATATCCATGATGAAGGACCTTGAGAACGTGTGGTGATTTTGAAGAGTTCCGCCCATGTGGAGTATTGGTTCTCCATTTCTAGAGTGATGGAGATGAAAAGTTCCGAATGTTAAATCGCAAGTGCGGGATGAAAGTGTCTTATGTTTGTGGTGGACGAGAAGAAAGAATAGAAAAAGAAAGAGTAATGGAGAAGAAGAAGAAGGCTAGGGAGCTTTGCGGAAGGAAGAAAATGATCGTTTTCCTAGAGCTGCATTATATATTAGAAATAATTCCTCCATGATTCTCATTAAGATAAACGTATATATACAAAATCGAAGCATGATATGTGCCTAATTCTAAAGGATACGATTAGCATGATATGTGGCCTAATTCTAAGGAATACAGTTAGCATGATATGTGGCTAAATATATTTACATATATTTAACATTCATTTTATGAGGAAAAATTTTTTTATCATCACCTAAATGAAAATTAATCATGAGTATAATCTTATATATATGACCTATATATTATTAGTTTCAAATAAGTACATAAGCTTATTCTATTTTAATTAACAAAATAAGATTAAGAAGAAAAAAAGAATAGTTCTTTTTCTTTATTAGTTAAAGAACTCTTTTTAAAAAAAATAAAAAATAATTTTTTTGAAAATAATATTTTTATTAAAAAAATAATGTGTTAAAAAGAAAAACAGCAATATGTTTATTAGAAAAAAATATTTTAAAAATCAACCTCTCATTGATTTTCATATATATAAGATTATAGTAACTCATCATTATTTTCTTTTTAGATAGTGATAAAAAAGAATTTAAAAAAATAAAATAAAAGATACTTTTATTTCTTAATCTTTCTTTGAATGAAAGAAGGATGAATATTTGTTAATATAATCTTAATTTAAAAACAAGATGTAACAATCATAGTGCCATAAAACACAAAAAGTTTATTATATTACTTCAAATCAAAAAATATTTTTAAAAATATTTTTAATTTTTTTAATTTTTTTAATTTTTTTATTTATTTTGGTTTTTTTTGTTTTTTAAATTTTATATTTAAAAACTATTTATTCTACTTTAATTAGAAAATTATAAGAAATAAAAATATTTCCTATTTTATAAGAAAAAAGAATTTATCATTATCTAAATTAAAAATTAATCATGAGCATAATCTTATATATATGTCTATATTATTATTTAAAAGTACATAGGTTAATCTATTTTTAATTATTAAAAAATAAAAAATTAAAAAAACTCAAAATTCATAAAAAAAAAAAAACCCCAAAAACAAAAAACAAACAATATAAAAAATATAAAAAAACTAAAAAAAATAAAAAGTTTAAAAATTTTAAATTATGACTTATCAACAACAGGTGCACGATAGTAGTGAAAACTATTGCCCTTGTGGCGACGGGGCCGAGAGGCAGTAAGGGAGGATAAGAAACCACTATGCGAGTTGACCTTAGCTAAGATTAAACGAGAAAATTCCAAAGATAAGGGGAATCGGTCGGCGAACTCTAGGGGATCGAAACCCCTAACAAGAGCCTTTGGTTCCTAAGGATACGCTAACTACTCTGAGTAGCACGAGGCATGTAGATCCACATGAATCACCGCCTACTAATGGCTCAAAGGAATATTGATGTGTCGGAGATGATGAAATTGAGAAACCACAGGTGAGCCTATTTGATAGAATACGATGGCGTCGAAAGGTATGAATCTTCAATTCATACCACGTGATCAAGTGGGGTAAAATGTCCAATTGGACAATGAGGCCCGAGAAGGGGCGAAAGTGAAAAGTGGCGGTTATTCTCTATGTAGTTGGGGCTTCCCCTACATAGCCACCATGCTCAATTCCTTAAATCACGGAAGTTCTGCGAACGAAAATATACTATCATAATAATGACTACTTTGTAATTAAGTTTGACAAATTATAGGTGAACGAGATGAGTTATTGTATACGGGTCCTCATATGATCAATTCAAATACTGTCACAATTAAACCACGAGAAATCATAGGGATTGAGCTTTAAAGATGTGATCCTTAAGGTCGTTATCTATGGTTGAAGTTTTCAAACAGCACCATTTACGAAATCTTTGAAAGTGAATTCTCTAAGAAGAGTTGCCAGTGGATTAGGTACACCAATATGTGTAGATGATTGTACCACCACCATGGAGAGAATCACTTATGCCCGAGGTACTCGTGAGGTGATGTAACGAGTGCCACTTCTGACATAGTTAAGGTCCTTGATCCTAATGGAGTGGAGTTTATGCAAGAGGTGAAGTATGAGTGGAGGCCTCGTCCTACTGAGATGTGTTGCCAAATTGGACATACCTGTCAATCCTTAGTGGTTGCACTAACCAACTAGGGTGCGAGAAGGAAGGAAGCCCCATTAAAACCTAAGCAAGTGTGGCTCACAAAGAAGCCTGCTAGTCGGGTGGCGAGTGACCCGGGAACCCGGTGGACAAGCCTAGCCCGGGTGAGTATGGAGCAAAATCTAGACATATGGTGTTTGGAATTACCAATGCTTTTACCCCTTTGGAGAAAAATACCATTCAACACATGATTCGGGTAGTTTTAACTCGGAGAAGGGCGAAAATGCTTGAGGATACAGCGGGGACCATTCTCCATACGTTATACATGAAGATAGCCGCGCTTGGAATGTAGAGGGTTGATAAGTTGTACAAGCATAAGAATTTAGTAGGCGTAAAAAAGATCATCTCAATATTATAGTTGTTCTGAGCATAGAGTCGATCGGTGCAAGGCAAGAGGTCATTGAAGTAGTTGCCTGTCTGGGAATGGATACATAACTATACTAACTTGTAGAGAAAGCGAGAATTTGGTTAATTTGGAATCTGGGATACGTTAATGTTACTATATGTTGCATACGAATTATCAATTCATACACATTGTTTGATTGAAGACCTTTAACTCCACCACCTTTAGAAATTTACTATAGTATATGGTCGTCACACAATAGAGGGTGGGGGAGAAACCTATGGGATAGGTTGGAAGGATTGGCACCAAGGGTACTCCACTTATGGCTAGTTATGGGGAGATTTCGAGTGTTGTTCTTAAAGGAAGATCGACTATATGATTCCCAAATTGTGGATGCGGAGTCAGGATTTTAAACATTGTCTACTATTATGCGGCTTAACAAAACTGCACATAGTTGGAAGGTTCTTTGCATGAATTAATAACCATGTTCATAGTAAAATAGATAGAGCTCTTGTGAATGCTATGCGGATTAATCAGTAGCCTCGAGTTGGTGGTAAGAAGTACTAGATGCATTACAGATCATGCCCTCTTATGTGTAACATTGGGGGACCAACGGGACAATGGCTCCAATCCTTTCAAATTTCTTAATGATCGTGAGCATGCCCAATTCTTACCTATTGTGAGTAAGTTATAGGGAGGAATTTTCATGGAGAGAACCAATGGAAAGAGATTAAAGCGAAAGTGAAACTCATCAAAGCTAGGATGAAGAAGTTAAACATCGAGGAATTCTCACGGAATTGGAGCTATGAATACATAGTGTCGAGGGGAAGCAGCAGTGAGATTCAACAAGACTTTGAGGACAGCTATGGCAGATTAATGCGAGTTTGGAAGAGAAACAACCCAAATTAGAGGTAGAGAATGGCCTGAGTGGAGGAGAGTATAGTAAAGTAAAGTATAGAATTAAATGGTTGAGGTTAGGGATTCAAACTCGGCCTATTTCTTTGCCTCTATTAAGAATTGAATATGTAAAAACCACATCAAGAAGCTTGTTTATGATAATGGTACCATCTTGCAAACAAGGGAGGGATTGGTGAAAAGATTATTGGTTTCTATAGGAAACTATTAGGCTCGGTCACTTACGCGTTACACCTTTATTCATCTAGGGATTATGCAAAATGGGCCTATCCTCAGGAGAGATCAACGAAATTTGAAACTTAACGTGCGCTGTCACCAGGACTCGAAATCTATGATGCCCTTCATAGTATCTCGATCTTAAGGCCGAGGATGATGGTTTTAATGCTCTTTTCTTCAAAAGGGCGACGATTACTAGAAGAAAAGTTCTTACGTCTTGATAATGCAAATGTTGAACTACAAAAGATGTATAAAAGTATTAACTATATAACGGTTACCTGAGATTCCTAAGATACAAAACATTTCTTATTTAAGGAATTCGAGACCTATTTCTTGTTACTCCATGCTATAAGTTGGTGTCTAAAGTTTTAACTAGAAGGATTCAAAAAGTAATGGAAAGTATAATTGTTGCAACCAAGCATCTTTTATCACGGCAAATATAGGCCCGAGATAGGAACACGGGACAAAAAAAGGAACCCGAGAGGCTCCAAGTTGACCCATGGCATGAACATAGCGGCCAAAAGCATACAAAAATGGAAGCGATATAAGCAAACATGCTTAATTGGAAGTCTGCATACATATCAATCTAAAACATAGTCAACACGGACAATTGATTTTCTACATATTATCAAAGCCTCTAACATAACTTATGAGTTATTCTGGAACAACATCCCCAAGCGATTTAACAAAGTACATGCTTGAAATAACATAACAATGATCAATGCAGGAATGTCCTCAAGGATGAGAACTCACCACCATTGTCTAAATGGGGCGAGGGGGCGGGACTGTGAATTAAATTTTGAATCGATCTCTCTCGGACACATCATGAAACGATACAACGCCAAATTATCCCGGTCGATATATGGAATATATTAAGTATGCAAAATGATAAACGGACGGTTAAATACATGAATGCTCATAAGAGTAGGGCAGTATGAACATGAAATGAATATCATAATATAAACATGAGGGCTCCCGAGTTTCAAACCATTCATAATCAGTCATATCACATTAATAGAAAACATCTTAATATAAGAAACATAACTTGAGCCAAGTAACATAAACATGACAAATGCATAATCATGAGGAACAATGGGAGAACTGTCTGTAGGCACCATCATGATAGAGGCTTGCGCTGATGTCCAAACTATCTCGCTCAAATGGTAGAGCGGAGTCAAGGCTTAGGGCAGGGGCGTGCATGATATGAAGTATCACAAGGAGGAATCCATGAATACATATACCTATGGTGGAATGTATTTCTAAGACCACGGGATTTTTTTATTTGAATGTAGGGTCTATTCGGTCTTTGAATACTTTGCTTCAAGCATACACACGAAGGCTCATATAATAATCATGAAATCATTCATGAAGTTCATGGCCAATAAATCTGTATACTTGATGCGTACTGGAAATACATGATTAGCCATGAATAAGGGCACAATGAGTCGGCCAAAAGTCATAAATTCATAAATCATGAAGAACATACATAATTGTGAAAATTCATATACTTGACATTCATAAATCCATGAAGAGTACTTGAAGAGAAATCATGTCATATTTATAATTTCAGAATTTAGGCTTAAGAAGATCAAAATCATAATAAAATCATAACTTGACTTTTCATGAAACTTTGCATAATTGGGCATAGATTGACTAGGATTTGAAATCATAAAA
Organism: Datura stramonium; assembly: GCA_018107945.1. Classification (NCBI taxonomy): domain Eukaryota; kingdom Viridiplantae; phylum Streptophyta; class Magnoliopsida; order Solanales; family Solanaceae; genus Datura; species Datura stramonium. Next base: position 14,653 of record JACEIK010000640.1, read on the forward strand.
ATTATAATTAATTTAGATATAAAATCTTCCCATAGATCTTAAAATAATATTTAAAACATAAAGGGAATTGATCCATATCAAATCCAAAGAGAATCCCGTGAAATTGGGGTTAAACCCATAAGATCTCCAAATTTATTTTAATACTTAAATTCATGAATTCAAAGTAGGTCATGAGAGGAAAAGACTCTCATTCACAACCCTACATACTTAGGTAATAAGTCTTAAACTCTTCCTTGAAAGCCAGAAAGGATTTGGAAAAGAATTTAGAGAGTTCTAGGCTTGATTTTCAAAGAGAGACCTTACTCTTGCATGGATGGGAGTTGAATAAATTAGGATAGGTTAAACCCTATTAAAATTCTCTAACGAGGCTTAAAAACGGCGTAGTTTAGGACCTTAGAGCTTAGGATTTACGAAAATACCCTTAATAAAATATCTAAAATTGAACTACGCCGGGGACCATGACTCATACCACGAGGTCGTACCTGAAGTAACGACTCATGGTAGCCTCGTTGTTACAGTGGTCGGCCAGGCCGATTCTGAAGGCACGTCACGGGTGCTGTCATGGAGCCGTTACATGGCACCATGGGTCGTGGTTTGTTCATTCTTTGCTAGACCCACAGGCATTCCTCTGAACTTCCCATGATTACATCCACGACTCATGGTTTCCCACCACGAGTCATGACACCATCAAGTGACAACACCTCCGTACCCAACCCACGACCCTTATCACGATCCATTAAAACCACCACAGTGTTACCATTCGTTCTTCAACTCAACACCGAGTGCTAAGCATGACTGCGTGACGGCAGTGCGTCCACATGCGACCAACGGGTCATACAATGGCTTGTTAGTCCGGATCTTCACATGACAACTTACCACGACTCCATTGCGGCTCGTACCACTAGTTGATACGGTGCAAAAGTGTGAATTTTTAAGTTTTCTATGGTTCAACCATCAAGTATAATCTTAGGGACTTTCGGGATTGTACACCTTTATTCCCAAAAGGTTATTATAGATAATATTTTGCATAGTCACATATTGGTAAAAGGCTATACTAGGAATGGTATCTCACCTCGATGTATGCTAAAAATTGACATGAAAAAAGTATATGATTTCTTGGAATGGGGATTTCTTGAGCAAGTTGTTGTGACTCATTTTGTGCAATGGATAATGAAGTGTATTTGAACAGTCTCCTATTCTATTGTAATCAATGGCCAGCCTACCAATCCTTTTTATGCCCAAAAAAAGGGATTGAGGCAAGGTGACCCACTCTCCCTTTTTCTGTTTATTATGGCTATGGAGTACTTCAATAGACAACTTAAGCAGTTGGCACAAAATTTTCAATTCCATTTCCACCTAAAGTGTAGAAAATTGAAACTAATCCAATTAGGTTTTACATACAACTTGCTTATTCTGTAGAGGTGATGTAAAGTATGTCAACTTGTTGTTTAACCAATTCCAATTATTTTCTATTGCATCATGCTTGCAAGCTAATTTGAGCAAAAGCTCCATTTACTGTGGTGGATTACCTAATAAAGCAACAGGAACGGTGGACATGCTTGATATTAGCAAAGGTGTTATGCCTTTCCGATATCTTGCCGTTCCATTAAGCACGAAAAGAGTTTCTATTTTCTAATGCCAACCCATTCTAGACAAAATGCTTAATAGGATCAAATGTAGGCTACCAAGTTCTTGTCATATGTTGGTAGGGTCCAGATTAATCTAGTTTTTCCTGTTCTCCATACAAGTTCTTTGAGCTCAAGTATGTGTCCTCCCAAAAAAAGTGATTCAATTTATTGAAACCACTTGTAGAACTTTCCTTCAGACAGGAGGCACTAATTTGTCAAAAAAGGCTCTTCTAGCTTGGGAGAGAGTGTTATCCCAAATGTGTTGGTGGGCTTAATATGTTGGATGTTAAGACATGGAACAAAGCAGCAATTTGCAAACTCCTATGAAACATTTGTACTAAGCAAGATAAGTTATGGGTAAAGTGGATACATTGCTATTATGGAAGGAATAGAGATCTCCTCAATGATATTTCGAAGCAAGCAGCATGGTCGACCCAGAAAATCTTTAAGGCAACTAAGTACTTCTCTCAAGAAGGTGTTTTCATGACTGAAGTGCAGCAAATGACAAAGTTCTCAAAGCTCGGAGATCAATTCTCAAAGGTGGAGTGGAGGAAGCTAATTTGTAATAACCTAGGAGCACCTAAATTGTTGTTCGTCAAACTATTAGTTGCTCATAGTAGGTTGGCGACCAGAGACATATTATCCCGATAGGGTATCACAATGAACACGATTTGCTCCTGTGAAGTTGAAGAGGAGAGTATTGAGCATAGTTTCTTTATCTGTGCATATTACTCTCAAATATGGAGCCAACTAATGGTTTGGTTGGCATAAATAGAAATCCTGTGAGATAGAGTGATGAACTTAAGTAGGTTGTTTTGCATGCATCATGCAAATCTTCAAAGCAGAGGTGTATAAGATGTTATTGGCAGCTACTATATACTTTGTGTGGAAGGAAAGGAATCAAAGAGTTTTCCAGCAGAAGCAACAACAAGTCACCTGCCTTATCCAAAAGATCATACAAGAGATGCATATTAGAGCTACATCAAGACCCTTTTAAAATGGTTAACCAGTTATAACTTTTACCTGTTGTAGGCCTTGATTTTCTTCTTTACCTTCTAGATATTGTTTGTTTGTTTCTATGCAGCTTTTAGGGAACAAGTTGAGCTGATTACTGGGGCTGAATGTCCAATAGCAGAGCTCTAACATGCTATAGTTCTCACTTTTGGTAATAAAATCTCCTAATTACTCAAACAAAATAATGTGATTAAAAAGAAAAGAAGCAATATGTTTATTAGGTGCCACGCCCCACCTTGGGAGGCATATTCTTTGGTGCCCTACTAGGATACGGGCGGCACCACTGCTGAGCCTAAGCATTCCTGGTGCGGAGCTTACTCCTTAAATCAAGAAAACAACGGGCTGCTATCGGCTTTAAATACAACCTCCAGCGAAACCAAGGCCTTATAGCCACATGAAGAAAACACCTAACCGAAACAAGCAATAACAGGAAATCCTATGCGGAATGATAAGACCTCCATGATGTCTAGTTATGGCTAAGGTAAATCCGGTGTTAACCTAAACTATGGCCAGGCAAGGCACGCTAATCCATCGGCTAAACAAGGCCCCTTGGTCAGCACAGCAAGCTTAAACACATATAGGCCCATACGGACAACACATAAACTAACATATATGGGCCCCACACGGCCAATAACATCTAATTCAGGGAAATAAGAGCAATCGCAAGCCTCACAGGAACAATATGATAGTTGAGACGGGGCCACAGACCTACCCGTAGGCTTGTACAATCAAAGAGATAAACCTTCTATCACAAGCTCACAGGAATAAGGGAGCTAACTATTTCTGTGACACTGCGAAGCTACGGGGACCTGCTCCTCGTCTATCTATACACAACGGGGAAAGTAATCGGCGCGAAAGGCGTTAGTACAATATATGCCCCGAATATGTAAGGCGATAATTTGTAATATTATTGAATATAAAAGGTAAATTGGCGAAAAAATGAAAGAAAAGGAATAGAAGTCATACATGAATAGTTAGGTTATCTATTATCTAGTCTATCGGTAACTAAAGCAAACAAGAACCTTGTCTACAGAATGTACACGTAAAAGCTAGGAAGGGTACAACTAGCACGAAGCAAACCCTTTAGGATCCACGTAAGCCCTAGTGAGTACACGTCGAAGCTATATACGCTATCAAGGTCATAATGGGTTACATTGGTAATTAGATGTCATATCGAGTCCCTTGGGTTTTGCAAGAGCCCTTCATTTGGGTTATTAATGCGAGTCAGTGGACTCACGATGCGCACCCGGGCACCGGGCTCATCGGGGTTGTGGTGCGTCACGGCGTATGTATAAAGGTCGACCATGGAATGGACCGTATGAGGACACAGGACTCCATCTTCGTCCCCTCGCGGGCCCGGCATGCCGCTCTTTACGGAGCGTCATCTCGCCCACACAGCGGGTGTAGCCGATCTGACTAATAACCCTTTAGGGTTGGTCATGGAAGGCTATAGGCAAATCAAAATCAGCAGAGCGTAGAATACTAGTCTCATATAATAACAACTATTCCTTGTTACGTACTTCTAATTCTCTTCTACTTGGGATTTGGTTTGAGTTATAATGTTGTAGGAACTAAATTGCGAAGGGTTTGCCTTAACATACCTCGATTGTGATTTCGATTAGCCCAGTAGGATTTGGTCAAACATTCAACGACTCTTCCCAGCTTTGAAATCGTGTTCTTTGGAAGAATGACTAGTTTTAACACTAAATTTGGCAAAAAGAAAAATTTTATATATAAATATTAACTATATTTCTTTATGGAACCACGGTCGAAAACTCGTTATTTGTCGGAAGTCCAGAAGGGATAAATGCTTACTTGAAGCTTGTGATCGTATAGAAACTAGTTTGGAGCAATTCCAACAACTTTAGCTCGGCGGGATTACGATTCGCCGAGCGAATTTTGCGAGTAACTCGTAAGCTCCCTATGACCTTAAACTTCAATACCCAAGTTAATTTGAATTCGAGGCTATGTTTTACGGCATAAACGGATGAAAATTATTGATTCCCTTCGTCTTCTCACTTGTACGTAGTATATATATATATATATATATATATATATAAAGTTTAACTTAAATTCAAGGATGAGATATATATACACTTGGCTGGTGGACGAGAATTAGTGGCATGGACTAACGTGTCGCATATCGCGCATGCCACGGTGGGCATCGCGGAGGGCTTGTCAGGTGCCACGTTGCCCTCTAGGCAACTAGTTCGGCCTTCTCCTTGCGATCAGGCTTCGCACTCGTTCGACCTTTCTCGGAGTCCTTCCTCGTACGTATTGAACTCTAAAACTTTTAACTAACGTACGAATAGGCCGACTAAACGTTAGATACATACGGGGTGTAACATTAGGAAAAAGATATTTTGATCCAAAAGTGATAATAGGAGCATTTTTGGACCATTAATTAACGATAATTTTGGACTAAACTATTAACAGAGGATATTTTTAGACAAAACTATCAACAAAAGGATTACAATTTCCAATTTCACATAGAGTAAGGACATTTTGACCCTTTGAAATGTCGTTACTTGAATTAAAATTTGAAACATCGAACATCAAATAATTAGAAATTCAAACAAGCAATTGAAATATATTGAGGTTTAGCAAAACTTACTTCTTAAATTAATATTTTAATATTTAGTTTTTTTTAATTTTGTCTTTATTTAATATTTTAAAGAATAAAAAATATAAAAAAACTAAAAAAAATAAAAAAAATAAAAAAAATAAAAAAAATAAAAAAAATAAAAAAAATAAAAAAAATAATATAAATAAATTGAAATTCTTACCTTAATATTTATGATTTTAAATATAATTATGCTTAACCAATAGAATAAATATTGATCCCATAATATTAAAAAAAAAAAAATAATAAGTTTGCATGGAATAAGTATTCCTAAAATGTGGAATAAGATTTTTTGTGAATCTTGTAAAAAGAAAATCTTTTTCTAAAATTTTATTTTAATCATTAATACTATATTTATAATTTTCTCTTAAATAAAGTTAAATGTTCAAAATTGCCATCAAATTTTTACAAGAGCATGAATAGAATAAAAAATTATTTTAAATATTAGTATATTCCTTATTATTTAATTACTATAATTTTATATAACAATCAAATATGTAAGAAAAAATTAATATAAATAAATTGAAATGCTTACCTTAATATTAATGATATGAAATATAACTATGCTTAAAAAATTATAAAAATTGATCCCATAATATAAATAAATAAATAAATAAATAAATCAAAAATAAGTTTGCATGGAATGAGTATTCCTAATACGTGGAATAAAATTTTTTGTGGGTCTTGTAAAGAATAAAAAATAGATCTTTCTAAAATTTTATTTTAATCATCAATATTATAGTTATAATTTTGCTCTTACATAAAATTAAATTTTTAAAATTATCATTGATCATCTATATTATGACTTTTCTATATAATAAATAATAAAAATAGGCAATAAAAAAAACTCAATACCTAGATTGTTATGAAATAATAAAGCAGAGGAAGAATATTTTTAGAGAAAGGGGGAGAAGAGAGAAGTTCTTTATTTACTGCTTGATGGGATGAAATCTGATGAAGGAGAACCTCTCAATTTATGAGATTGTTTCTCCTAACTTTTCTCAAAAGATAAACTTTCACGATAATATAAACACATGTATCCACTACAATATCAATACCTTTATAAGGTTGGAAAAGGTTTGATGATTGACATTAGCTATAATATAAATATGTTTATAACACTCACAGCCAGATAATACATTTGATAGATAATGTAGCTCATTAAAATCTTACAAGAAAAACCCGATGAAAAAAATCTAGTGAAGGAAAAGAGTACACATATCTAATAATACACATTTGGAGTGTCTCATTAAAAATCTTACAAAAACCCGATTAAGGACAAAACCTCATAAGGAAAAAAAGAGTACAACGAATGCGTATTAACTCCCTAATTAGAACATCCTTGAATCTTTGCATCCCAATCTTGTGCACCATCTTGGCAGAAATTGCAGTTAGTAGAGACTTGATGAATAAATCGATTACGTTATCACACTTGAACTAATACATTGCACGTTATTATTACCATTATTTTGGAGCTCATGTGTGTAGAAGAACTTTTGCGAGATGTGATTCGTTCTATTTTATGTAGATCCTCCTTTAGTTGTGTTATGCATTTTGCATTATCTTCATACAAAAATTGTGGGTACTTTGTCACATGTCAAATCATATTTTTCTAATGGTGTATCATGGACCTCGACCACATTCTCGGTTTTGCTTCATGAATAGCTATTAATTTAGCATGATTTGGTGAAGTGATACAAGCTTGCTATAGATCTCAAGATATGGGAGTACCTCCACATAGATGAACACATAGATAGTTTGAGATCGAGCTTTGTGTGGGATCGAGATAAATACCTTGCATCGGCATAACCAGCAAGATCGGAATTTGTTTTAGAATAAAATAAGTCCATATCGTATTCCCCTTTTAGATACCGCATTATATGTTTGATCCCGTTTCAATGCCTCACAGTAGGAGCACAACTATATCTTGCTAACAAATTAACCGAAAAGGCTATATCAGGTCTTGTAGTGTTAGCAAGATACATTAGTGCACCAATTGCACTAATATATGGTACTTCAGGACTAAGAATTTCCTCATTCTTTTCTTGAGGTCGGAATGGATCCTTATTCACATTAAGTGATCGAACAACCATCAGAGTACTTAATGGATGTGCTCCATCCATATAAAATCTTTTCAACACCTTTTCTGTATAGGCAGATTGATGAACAAAGACACCATTTTTCAAATGCTCAATTTGCAGATCAAGACATAATTTTGTCTTTACAAGATCATTCATCTCAAATTCCTTCTTTAGATAATCAATTGCATTTTGAAGCTCTGCTGGAGTTGCAATGAGGTTTATGTCATTAGCATAAATAGCAAGTACAACAAACTCCGATTTGTTTTCTTATTTGATTTTCCTCATATAAGAATTATGAACAAGTTTAAAGAAACTTGTAAATGTTTCAGGCATTTCGAATCCTTCATGATTTTCATACAAATTTTGTCAAGTGATAACATTCATTAGTATTTAAATGCGTGACATCTTCTAGTGTCTGAGCTACAGGTCCAATAAGCTTTACGCTTATCAATACGCATCATTTCACTTGATAATTATTTCTACATCAACATGCTTTAATAGACGTAAAATTCATATCTTTACAATCTTTTACGATATTGCGCGCTATATTGTATCAAAGATATCATCGACGGTATATCATTTATATCAGTTTGCAATTGGAAATAACCCATTGAAATCTCATGACTTTCAATGTTTTGTTAGGTACCTAAACCTCTCATAAGGTTTCATGAAGTGTTATGTCGTAAGCTCTTCAAGAGCATATTGCCTCCTTATTATGACCATCTTAATCATTTGCTCCTCTCCTTCTTTAAGGAGTTCTATATTTGGAACTGTTTGGTCTATCACGCTTCAGGTATCTCATAGACCCTGTCCTTCAAGGACCTTTTATTGGAGCATTTGCAACTGAATTATAAAATAGGGTCAGCAAATGCATCTGGCAATTGATTTGCAATATTTTACAATTGAATTATCTCTTGAACTTTTAAGTTCACATTTTTTTCCGAGGATCTAGATAATTCATCTCACTCAATTTTCAGTTGCTAATCACTTCTCCACCTAATGTTAGGAAAACTAACATTTACCCCTCAAGCTCATTTGGGGATCCCTCTTTGTGCGTTGTGGTGGAGCAATTGAATCATATACCGCACATTCAAACTTTTAGATGGAATTATTTGGTTCCTGACCTTGAACCAATTGTGACAGGGGAATCTTGTTGGCTTGATGCATTCAAGTGTTGCTAAATGTTAAATAAACATATCTCATACCAAATTTTATTGGCGATTTTTGTTCTCATAACCAATGTTTTAGCTATAATTGTAGGCATACAATTTTTGCTAAACCAACTTAGATATGAACCAGCATTTTTAACATGATTTTATAATTTGAAACTGTGCTCTTAATTTAACAATTTGAGCAAACAACCTTGCAAAAATCAATTGCAAGTTGATATTAAAGCACATATGAACATACCATAGATGTATCTATTAAAATTATATAATAGCAAACGGTTCACATGTAAGGTGAACGGGCCCATATTCACCCTTTTATAAGTTTCAAAATTTCAGGGAATATAATTCCAATCTTAGCTGATCAAGATCATTCTATCACGAGAACAAGCAGCACAAGAGAATTCTTGAAGAATCTTTTATTTCTT
>JACEIK010000640.1:263671-278016 GCA_018107945.1 Datura stramonium
AATTGATTTAATTTCACACTTTATTTATTTCTATAAAGTGCACTAAAAATATCAAAATACTACATAAATATATTTATTAATGCTGAAACTGAAAGAAACACTAATAATGATTGAAATATAAAAAAATTATATAGAAAGATAAAATCTATACAATTATTCATAAAAATACAAAAAAAAAAAGAGAAAAAATATTTTAAAAATCACACACACAAAAAAAATATAAATAAAGCCCAAAAAATCATGCCCGTCAGCATACCTCAGACTCTATATATTGATTGGGAGCAAGGACGGTCAATTTGAGGATTAAGATTGAACTCGCCCGGCAACCGCAACCGCCCGCCGCCATCTCTAGGAAAAAAATAGGAACGGGGGATATATTGTCAAAGAAAAAAACAGAAAAGCTGAAGCTGAGAATATCGAGAATTGTGAGACGGCTGTAATTGGGATCGCACAAGAAAAGCTTTGAGCAAAACAAGTTCAACCTGTGAACTCTGATTAAGCGGGTGCCTGCATAGCTCATTTTTCAGGAGAGCTTATTAATATAGAAATCTTGCTTAGCAAGGAGTTTTCTTCATCTGATAAAAGGGGATGTCGCAGAAATTCTCTGCCACACTCAGAATTGGGGATTTGAATGATTACATAGCTCCCTCCCAAGGCTGTGTGGTTTCCCTCAAAGCTAATTCTACTAGGATCGACAAATCCCAGGTATACCTTATTTACATTTTTTAATAAGGTTAGGTTTTTATTTTCATGGCAGGCCCTTTGACATATTTCTTAGTGTATTTTGATGGATCAGCATGAAGTACCCTTGCCCATGTAATGTAATTTCTTACCTCTGAGCTTTTCAGTGTCGGTAAAATGCGTTTGAGCTCTTTGACATGGATTATGTTCATGCTAATTTGAATTTAGACTTGTACGATTTCGGGGTACAGAGAAACCTTTATGGTTAAATAATGTATTTTGTACAAGGATGGAAGTGAAAATTTACTTGTATTTCTTAGGGCTGCAATTGGTTTTATGTGATTGAAGAACAGCTGCTCCTACTTAGTATTGTACTATTACTCTAACTAATGTTGTTAGTGCTTTTCTTGGTGGATGAACAGAATGTGGGAAAAGCTTTGAGCAAACCAGTGCAAAAAGAACCCGTCAAAATTTCTCTCAAAGATTGCTTGGCATGCAGGTATTATCTCTTCTCTCTTGCTCGGATATACAGTTCTAGGCAGCCATGCCTGAATTAACTGTGCATTCAAATGCACAATGACTCTCTGTATTTTCAGATACTAATTTAAAGTTAAATAGGAACATGATTGAAGGAAAGAAAAGGTTTCAGTGATATCGGGATAACCTAATACAACTTTGTTTATGAAAAAAAGATCATCACATGTCAATAAAAACAGTTAGAATTATTACATAAAACTAATAATTAATATTTTTTAGCTATATCAAAGGATATTAAAATGTGGCATGCTAAAAAAAAGTATGACATTACCCTTTTAATCATGAAAATTTTATTATTTTAAAATTAATTTTAAAAACATTATTTGAAACAAATGAGATAAATAAGTAGGAGATGATCAACAAAATGATGTATTGGTTAAAGGTCATTTTTGTCAGTCATGTGATCTCTAATACATTAATACTTGTACCACATTGAGTTATATTAAAATAATACGTCAATAGCAGAGATTAATCAGGGTTTGGAAGTAGCAACCAAACAGGTATTATTTCCAATCATACATTCAAGTAAATGAGCTCTAACCAGAGTAGTCAAAAGCCAAAGCGCAGAAAAGCACCAAAGTTTATTGGAGCTTTAAGTGCAAAGCGCTACTAAAGCTAGCGGAAAAAAGCGCCAACAATAACAACATACCCAGTGTGATCCCACAAAGTGGGATTTGGGTAGGGTAGAGTGTACGCAGACATTACCCCTACCTCAGAGGGCAGAGAGGCTATTTCCTCGCTAGACCCTTTCCTAAGAAAAAGTGCCAATGAACAAAATATAAAAAATGGAAATGTAATGCAAGAAAATATAACTATAAACACCAACAAAAATAAATTGGATGAAGGAATGTGAAGCACTCACTAATCTAATGCAGTTAAAATCATGTCAATCAAGTCCAAAGTCTATTTTAAATATCTGATTCAGAATAAAAGATGTAATTTTAGGTTTTTAGTGGCCAGTTTTCTTATACTAAATTTTTAATTTCTCATTCTTAATCACTTGAGTTCAACCACAGCGCTTTCTTAACAGCTAAGATATCATTGTGTCAACTATATTTATTAACTAGTGCGGTGCTACTAAAGTCTGTGAAAGCACACAAGCCTTAGCACCTTGACGCCTACACTAAAGAGCTATGTGAGATGAAGTGCACAACTGTGCTTCGCCGAGCTTTGGGGCTTAAGCGCGCTTTAAGCGACCCTTTAACAACACCTGGCGCTAGCTATAAATCAACTATGACGATTCAAATAACTTGAATTATTTTATTGTTTTGGTAATAAGGAATTGTGGGCAACGTTTCTCTATTAAGGCTCGGGTGTTGGCCCTTGTTGCAGTAAGTCCCGCATCTATAAGTTACTCATAAAAATGTTACTTGGTAGATTATTAATTTTATTTAGTTTTACTTTGAATTTTGTTGTGTGGGCTATTAAAAGCAAATGCTTCTCCCTATATATAAGATTTAACAAGGGTGAGCAACTAAGCTTGATCCCTGATTACAGTGGGTGCATTACGTCAGCAGAAACAGTCATGCTTGAGAAGCAGAGCTTAGATGAGTTCCTTTCCAATTTGGAAAAGGGAAGGACGGTTATTGTCTCTCTTTCTCCCCAGTCTAGGGCCTCTCTCGCTGTTCATTATGGACTTTCTTCAATTCAGGTTGGTTTGATGTTGGTATTTTCATATTTGTAGTTTACTTTTTGCGTGTATCTTCTCACTTGATATGACTGTTGAAATTCTCACTTCCATCTTTTTGCTCTTGAAAAATGTGTTTTTTTGGGGGGTGGGGGGTTTCCTGCCTTACGGCAAAGTTGAAAAAAAGGTATTGCAAAGCATTTGCATATTTGAAAATAATGAGCTTGTACTTCTTATGTCAGGTCTTCAGGAAGCTTACAACATTTTTTAAGTCTTTGGGTGTGAAAGCTATATTTGATACCAGCTGCAGTAGAGACTTGACCCTAGTAGAATCCTGTAACGAGTTTATGGTGCGATATAAACAATCCCAGTGTACAAGTAGTGGGGATTCCAAGACGCCTTTGCCTATGATTTCTTCTGCATGTCCAGGTAATGGCTTCACTTATTTTGGTGTTTGTCTTAATTTCTTACTTGGTGTTCTATGATATGTTCCAACTCTACTAGTGTTGAAATTGCAGGTTGGATATGCTATGCAGAGAAGACCCTCGGTTCTTACATTCTTCCATACATTTCTTCAGTCAAGAGCCCCCAACAAACTATTGGAGCAGTTGTCAAGAATTATATATGCCAAAAGCTAAGTGTAAGGTAGCTTGTTTCCATCTCGTCTTTTAAACTTTGTGCTTTAGCTGTAAACTGTAATCTTTCATTTCTTTTGTTGTTGGACTGTGATGCTTGGACTCTACATGTCTACCTTTTAGAAGAATCAGTCATAAGTTACTATATTGCAAAATATGCGCTAAGCAATCACGTTTATCTGCCTGTTGTGCTTCCCATCCATTTAATGCATCCTACAGGGAAAAAAATTGCAGAGAAAATCCATTCTGGCAATTTGATATTTCCAGCATATGTGATATTGCATGTTAGTTGGTGAAAAGTTAAAGATTTTATAATGTTTCCAACATCAAGCTGCTTGTTTTTGGAGCTGGTCACCATCGATTGGTGCTTGATAGAGCTTTTCTTTAACAGACCAGAGGATATATACCACGTGACTATAATGCCATGTTATGACAAGAAGCTCGAGGCTGCTCGTGAGGATTTTGTGTTTCAAGTGGATACAGACAGTGAAAAAATTACGGAGGTTGATTCAGTTTTGACAACAGGAGAGGTTTTGGATTTGATACAGGTAAAGACAGTTCTCTGCTTCTCAGTATTCCTTTCCCGCAGAGTAATAATGTGATAGAGATTGCATTTGGAATACTTGCAATTATTCTCCTCTCCTATCTTTTGTTTTCACCCTTTTAATGCTTTGTTCTTTAGAAAGGGCATATTGTTGTTTACTCATAGTCGATCTCTCTCCTCTTTGATGTAGTTAAAAGCAGTTGATTTTCAATCCTTGGAAGAGTCCCCCTTAGATAAATTGTAAGCACTTTATACACCTTGCATTGATATTCTCATTTCTTGATGCAAATCCTTACAATTGAGTGCTTATATGTACTTTAAAGGTTTGCAAATATCAATGAGGAGGGCCATCTTTATGGGGTTCATGGAAGCTCTGGAGGATATGCAGAGACCATTTATCGTCATGTTGCTAAAGTGCTTTTAGGTCAAGAAGTTAAAGGCCCTATAGCATTCAAGACAATAAGGAACTCTGATTTCCAAGAAGTGAGCCTAGAAGTAAGTTTACTTCAGCTTTCTCCTAGGAGCATGATTTCATAGAATGTTGTTAACATGCCCCTATAATGTTCTATTAATCCATGTGCTTGTAGGATGACGCTATGATATCTTCTTGTGAGAAGACAGTTGCATCCATAATTTAAGAGTTTCTATCTGTTAACGAGGATATGATTTGGTATTTGGTCATTTGTGGAGCTTGCTAATTTGATGGCTCATGTCAAAGTTTATTGTACTTGGGGGTGGATGGTGTAGCACAATCAAGTCCTAAATAGGCTAAGCGCTCGATTGTAAATATAATTGGATGAAAGTCCTAGTCGAACCCCACGAGTAAATATGAGGTGTTCGATTGATTACCTGTAGCTAGAGAGATCTTCAATTGGACATGAAACTTTTTTTTTCTGATAATTGTAGTGTCCAGGCTAGCTTGCGCACCGCGACTAATATCACGAGATACCTGTCACCTCGCACTAGCAACAGGTACCAAGTAACTCCATCCACCAAAGATAGGACAGATGGGAAGAAATCACCTAGTGTTTTTGTCTCCACTGGGATTTGTACTTAAGACCTCTTGGTTCTTGACCCACTTTATCCACCACTAGGCCACACCCTTGGATGCTCATTTGTTTGAATTCAACTAAAATAGCAACAAAATTGAAAGCAAACAAATAATTAACAAGAGTTTAAATCAAGTGATAAAAGGTACTAGGATTACAGCCCCTAGCTTATTTGCTTTAGCTAATGGGAGATTCTTATCCTGTCCAATCGCTTGGCTTCATGATTGTGATTCAATTATAATTTACGCATTAAAATCTCATAATAATCGCCGTACCCAATTAAGTTCACCGGAACCTAATGGAATGCTTTTCTAACTGATGACCATCCAAGCTAGAATCTAGTTATTCCTAGCTTGATTCTGTTAATTGAGTTATATAATCCCTTATAAAACCCAATTCCTTGCTAATTATTTCTTACCTAGTCCTGATTCCACCTTCCCGAGTCAGAACTAAGATAATTAGGTCTTGATCTCGTGTTGAACACCAGTTAGGCATGGAATTGATTAACTTGCAAACAATTTGGTTCTACAACCCTAGCTATTTTAGCTACTCATGCTAGAAATGAATGAAGAGGCAACTAATAGATAACTAGAAATGAATGAAAAGGCAACTAGCAGATAAAAACACTCTTAAGAATAATAATGAAATATAAGATGAATGATTCAAATCGTGATGAAATCCTCAAAAGTTGCTTGAGTCGTTGCTAAGAATAGTAGAAAAAACCCTCTTGAATGCTGTCCAACAACCAAAAGTTCCCAAATATTCTCTCTATCAACTGACCGGTCAAAAAAAAAAATCTTCTATGTTGGTTTTTTTGAAAAGATGGTGCAGAAAAAATGGTTAAAAGTATTGATTGAAATTGTCTCTCAATATTTTTATCAAGCATAGGAGGGTCTTAAATAGCCAATTTATAACAAAAAATCTGCATAACTTAAAATTCAAAAGAACTACAATATCTTATTAAATTAATCTATCCAATAGAAATTTAAAATTCAAAAATTAGACTCATCCTAAACCTAAGAAATTTATTGTGCTAAAAAAGAAAATTACTGCAGTAATCGAAAGCAATTTTCAATGCTCCTTTGCTTCAGTTCCTGCAATTTAAAGAGTTCCTTTTCCTTGATTTCTGCTTGTGCTTGAGAATTTTTTTGAAACTTGCACACTTTCATAACATGTCTTGTTTGTTTGCAATTTTTCACATATTGCTTCAGGTCTCCACCAACCAAAAAATTTCAAGTGTGTTTTCTTTTTTCTGAGATTATTAACTTTTTCTTTTCTGTTTTGGGCATAAAAAGCACCCTCAGTAACATTGCCTTGTCTGAAGACTCTTCTTTGCTCGTTCTTGAAGAGCACTTATTAGTTCTTCAACGGAGATGGTAGAGCACTTTAAACTCTTCCGAAGATGAAATTTTAGACTTAAATCTTTCTGGAATTGTCTCAAGAATTTTTTCTACTATTTTATCATCTTTGAAATCCTCATCAAGCAACCTGATTCTATTGACAATCAAAGAAATTTTGTCAGAATACTTAATAATACTCTCAACTCTTGCATCCGAAGAGATTCAAATCCCTTTTTAAATTCAAAATTTGCATTTGTCTGATTCATTCACTTCCTTGGTACTCTTTTCTTCAGTTTTTTTCAAGCGTCTTTTGCTGTCTTACAGCAATGATTTTAGAAAAAATCGAATTTGCAACTGAATTTTGAATTGTGTTTTTGGCCTTGAATCTTTTGAAATTGTTAAGTCCAGATATCGTACCCACGGGACTTGTCGATTTAATCGTTATAAGGTTGTACTTTGATTTCACTAATCTATAAAACAAGTAACATGAAGATTGATTTGGAAAATTAAACTACTAAAACTTCAAATGTAAAAATTAATTAAAACGAATGCAAACTTGATTGTATTTGGATAATGATGACAGACTAGGGCAATGACACTTGGTTTTAAGTTGAGTTTTCAGACGTAATTAAACTAGCATGATTCTTCCTACGGTTGTTAGTTGCATCTTTTGATTTTCTATTCTGAGTGAGAATTTGGGCAAGGGTAGATTTGCAGGAACAGTTGTAAGGGTCTAGCTTCGGTTACAACTTCCTACAGTTCATAGGCACCAAGATATGATTTCATTTTCACTGACCAAATTTGATAGTTTTCACTTGTGAATGTTTTTGGGGCATTCAAAGAAAAACTGTTGTTTTCCATGTTTGAAAATAGGTTAAAAATGATTTTTGAATATGGTTCTTTGGATGAACTCATAGATCCCTTGGCTCTGATACCACTGTTGGGTTTTTTAAAAGGTGCAGCAAAAATGAATAAAACTATTGATTTAAATTGTCTCTCTATATTTTTGTTAAGCATAGGAGGGTCTTAAATAGCCAACTTGAAACAAAAAATCTGCATAACTTAAAATGCAAAAGAGCTATAGTCAACAAACTAATCTATCCAATAGAAATTTAAAATTAAAAAATTAGACTCATCCAAAAACCTAAGAAACTTATTGTACAGCGGCCTTAAGTACCACTAATGATTATGCTATTCGGCTGCCAACAAAATAAAAGGCGCTTACAGTGCCGCTGAATCCCAATTTTGAACCTCAGGAGCCTCCTGTTTTGCTGCCAACAAGATAGATTCGCTGCATCGCTTTACCATTGTGGCTGAAACTTTAAGGGATTGCTAGCAGATTGAACCCAATTCCACTGCCAACAGTTTCCATCAATGCTGCTAAAACTTCAGAATCCCATCAAACTTTCACAGGCAGCAGAATTAAAATGCCGACAGGGTTCTTCAAATTAGCTTGCACTTGAACTCGTTTTGAATCCTTTTTCTATATTTTTCTTCCAATTCCTCTTCAAATATTTCCAAAATCTTTTAACCCTGCAAACAACGAAGATTAGGTGAGATTATACTATTTTTTTGCTGTCAAAAGACGCAAAAATCTAAATAAAAGCTAGTGATAGTTGGTAAAATGCCAACTTATCAGCGGCTGTAGAGCTTCTGCACCATCGCCTGACGCCTGTATCCAATGTCTTCAACATGAATTATATTTTTTGTAATTGGAAGTTCTTTTTTAATATTTATTTATAATAAGTTTGTAGCAATTGCCACAAAAGAATAGAGGGCCATTAACAACCACTGACAAGATGTCTATTGCATTGAACGCAGGTGAGTGATAAATCTGTCCTGAAATTTGCATTATGTTATGGTTTCCGGAACCTGCAGAATGTTGTTAGGAAATTGAAAATAGGGAAGTGTGACTACCATTTCTTGGAGATCATGGCATGCCCTTCAGGTGACACTCTGGATCTTTCTGTTTGTGAATAATAGCTCCGAGCCTTCTTGCATCAATTTAACAGTTAGTTTGTCTTTAATTTCCTCCCTCGTGATTATAGGATGCTTAAATGGTGGCGGACAAATAAAGCCACAGCCTGGGCAGTCTGCTAAAGAGTTGATTCAGCTGTTGGATATGGCTTATGTTGAAAATGTAAGTCACATGTTTGGCAGAGTTTGTCATAATATAACCATCTTGGACTCTAGAAATTTCCTCTCCAGCTTGAAGGCTTTGTATAATTTGTGGCAAGTCAGGGAAATATACAATATGTTACTTGAATTGCAGAGCTTCGGAGATTCATCTCTGACTACTCTAGTAGTAAAAAATGAAAATGCTAAAATGGAAGTTCTGTTTTGTTCTCATTTGTATGAGTGTCTCCCCAACCGCGGCTTTTATCTGTTATAAAGACCTGCTTGTTTTGGCTTTTATTTTCCCGTGTTACGAGATGATGAAGTTTATGAACATTCATCTCTATAACAGACTCAAATGAACGAGAATGGTATACTCTTTAGAAGTTGCAAAGCCATGATTGACGCGGGAACTCTTCGTTTTACTTGCACTTAAACTTTCAGATCTTATGAAACTGAATGGCCTCCAAATGCTGTTTGTTAATGTTTCAGGTTGTCGTTGCTGATCCTTTCAACAGTCCCATCATAAAAGGCCTATACAGTGAGTGGCTTGAAAAACCTGGTTCAGAGGAAGCAAAGAGGTACCTGCATACTGAATATCATCCTGTTGTGAAAAGTATCACTTCACAGTTGCAGAACTGGTGAGAAATGCAAAATGTTAGCTTCAACTGATTGGCTTATTTCCTAGTTTTCCCTTCTGGTGTTTTTCTGCAAGAGCATCTGAAGAGAGTTTTGATACTACACTGCATTGATTCAAAGTGCTCACAATCTATGTTTACGACACCATGTACCACAATTTTGAGAGAGCAATTTTGGTAGTGAACGTGTTCACCGTGTTCGCTCCATACTGTAAATATAGTGTTTTGGTACTTGTGCTGAAATTTACACAACAGTCTAGGTTGCAATGACAACATTAGTTATATTGTATGTGTCATATCCCACAACCCCCGATCTTTATTTATTTGGCCACTTAATTTGTATTCGTTAGAAGAGTGGAAACTTTTTATGCCAATGGTAAATATCAGCAGAATCTTAGTGTAATTGTATTTTTGTTAAATAAATCTCCTCCATCCCTAACCTTAGGGAAGGAAGCATATATATTAATATAAATAATATCCAAAAAACAGGGAGATAGTAAACTCCCTGTACCTACTTAGAATGGAACAGCCTCCATTCTATGGAATAAGTAGGATTTTAGATCAGCTTACAAAAAAATGCATGTCTACATGAGGGTCAAAACACCTCAGTAGATCAAAGGCACCATCAAGGTACATCAAAATTATACAATTTGAAAGAATTCTTGCTAATCTTCCTTCTGAAAGAAGGGATTTTAACATATCCATCCTCAGTTCACCTTTAGGCCATTTTGGAAAGTTGTTGCTGTCTGTAATCCAAATCTTTTCTTTGCAAGTCATACCCCAATTTGCCAAAGCATCAACAACCTTATTATCTTCTCTAAAACAGTGTTGGATATTGCAGTTCTCAAACTTGTCCATCAACCTCTGAATCTCTTCAACGATGTCCCACAGGCTCCAGGGAGGCTCATGCTTTTATTTTTTTATCCATTCAGTTAGCAGCTTTGAGTCACTTTCAACCTCTAAATTCCTAATCCCACAATGAATGCACATCTCTATCCCATTCTTGAGTGCTATTGCTTCTGCCCAGTTATTAGACATAGAACCCAGGGGCATATCAAAGGCCTGAGTCATATTACCATGCTCATTTCTGATGATCCCTCCTGCCCCACTAGGTCCTGGATTTCCTTTAGAACAACCATATGTGTTTAGCTTGTAGAAACCAGTACTAGGACTTATACACTTGATGGCCTTCACAGATTCATGATAAGCTGAATGATCCACCAGTCTAAGAAAAATTTCCTAGCTGTTATAGGGGAGAATTTGAGGGAACTGCTTGTGAGCAATGATAGTCATGTCTTGACAAATTTGATAGATGATTCTGTTAGCTTTCATAGGGATGTTGTCAAATCTACTTTTGCGTCTAGCTTTCCAAATATTCTATAAGATTATGCTAGGAAGAGCTTGAAGACATAGACTCGGGATAGGATTTCTACCTTTGTTCATCCACTAGCTCATAATTAAGTTCCTCAGCCTTCTATTGGATTGGATGCCAAACATGTTATTGAAATGATTCCATATTTGTTGCCCAATCATGCCTTTAAGAAACAGATGCTCTTGATCTTCCTGCTGATGATGGAGACAGCAGTAGCACATGGATGGCAAGTTGATACCAAACCTTTCCATGTTGAGGTCAACTGATACCTTGTGCTTGAGGAGCTTCCAAGTGAAGAATGAAACTTTGAGAGGAATACTTCTGTACCAAATCATCTTATTGGTAAACGAAGTACTATGTCACTCTATGACTATGTTCCAAGCAGATTTACAAGAAAATCTCCCATCTGTATTAGGAGTCCATATAGGATGATCCGGCAGATTGGAAGATCTAATTGTAATTCCATTTATGTGAATAACCATAATCAGAGGCAGCACCTTCTTGAGTTTAACCATATTCCACCTTCCATTGTTGATGAAGTCTGCAACTTGACCCCTATAGAAGTAGATACCACTCCAAAGTTTGCTAATCTTCCTTTACCTGTCCGGTTGTCCCACCAGAAACTGGAGCTTCCATTATTGATCTTCCACTGTATTAGATGATCCATTCTGTCTCTACTCTTCATCATTCTTCTCCAGCCATGAGATCGAGTATAGCTCCATTTTCCAGCCACTGGATGGATTCTGCTAGCATATTTACTTTTTAGGAACTCTGACCATAAGGAGCTTTTGGTTATGAATTGCCGCCAAAGCTTAGCTTCTAAACTGTCAGACATATCCTGCAGTGATCTCATCCCAATACCTCCTTCTGTTGTTGGTCTGCTGAGCTTGTGCCAAGCTACCCAGTGGTGCTTGTTTCTTCCATCAATGCTGCCCCATAAAAAATTCGCAAATATCTTCTCCATTTGTTGTATTATGGTCTTGGAGGCTGGCAAATGGATAGTAGATGAACAGGCGTAGTTGAGAGAACATGCTTAATGAGTATGATCTTTCCACCACGGGGAAAGCTGCTAGCATTGCCAATTTCTAAGCCTTTTGAGGATTTTTATAACAGCCTATGTGAAATAGTATATTCTCTTCCTTCCATGGAATAGAGGGCGTCCCAAATAGTTTATAGGGAACTCCTTCCTTTGTACCTGCGAAATATTAGATTCAATGTTAATCCTTTTAGTAGTTATATTATCATTCATTAATAAATAATTTTTGTCTTTGTTGATTAGTTGTCCAGAATTTTCTCATATTTCTTTAAGCATCCCATGACCAGTTTCAATGTATTTGATTTCCCTGCACAAAAAATGATGAGATTATCAGCATAAGAGAGGTGGTTAATCCTAGTTCCATTGACTTGCATATAGAAACCAAATTAAGAAGATTAGATAGCACTTCTGCAGCAATGATGAAAAGAGAGGGTGAGATAGGATCTCCCTACTTGACTCCTCTTTGAGATTGAAAGAAGCCATGTCCTTTACCATTGATGACCACTTGTACCACATGTTTGGCAGCAGATTCCAGATATTATGAATCCATTCTTCACTAAAGCCCATCTTTCTCATCACCATGCATATGAATTTCCAAGAGATCCTGTCATATGCTTTATTCATATCTACCTTAAAGACTACATTGCCTCCCTTGTTATTCCTCTTCATATCATGAATAATCTCTTGAGCTAGTAGTCCCTTTAACAAATCTACTCTGGTTTGGGGAAATGAGCTTAGGAATAAGCATGGCCATGTTGTTGTTCATCACTTTGGACACTATTTTTTGAGTCACATTGCTGAGACTAATAGGTCTAAAATCTGAGAAGCTTTGGGGGAAATCGACTTTAGGAAGTAGGATAAGACAAGTATTAGTAAAGAATCTGGGCATCTGCTTGCCACTATAGACTGCTTTGACCATAGTCAGAATATCATCCTTTATAATCTCCCATGCCTTCTGAAAAAACATGCTACTGAAACCATCAGGGCCTGGGGAACTGTTAGGATTAATACTATAGGTAGCCTCTCTAACCTCCTGCATAGTAGGGGCTTTCATCAAATTATCATTATCCTCTTGAGTCACAGTCTTAGGAATGCTATCCATGATACTATCATTAATCTCTCCTGAGCTACCGGTGAACAGCTTCTGGTAAAACTCAGCAGCTGCCGAACCAATGTTATTATCACCCTGAATCCATATGTCATTCTGTTGAATCCTATTAATGTTGAGAATACTTCTTCTGCCTCTTACCACAGAGTGGAAAAACTTTGTATTCTCATCACCCTCAGTGTTCCATATGAGATTAGCTTTTTGCCTCCAGAAAGAGTCAACCTGTTTATGATGCAAAATAAGCTCAGCCTACTCATTTGTTTTCATTGACTGCCTTTCCTTGCTCTACTTTCCATCATCCTGTGAACAAGCACATACATGTTATTAACGTCTTGTTGGGGCAATTCCGTTTGGTTAAATGTTGACCTATGAAAAAAATGAACTTTTTGTTTTGAGGTTTGCCCTACTCATACAGAGGCAAGAGCACAAGCTTCCATATCAATTAGTTGCACTGGCTGGTATCTTCTTAATGTACTGAATAATAGCTTGTTTGGTGAAGTTTTTGAAAGTCAAAAAAGTGTTTATTTTAAGAAGTTGAGGGGGTGTGGTAAAAAACTTCTAGAGAAAATATAAGTGTGTTTGAGCAGTGACAAAAGTTATTTTTCAAATGCTAAAAGAGTTGGTTTTTCTCAGAAGCACTTTTGTTAATGTTGTGCAGCATAAGAATCAGTACTGTGATAGGATTAGGGGTGAAGCCCGTGCTCAATTTGGGTCACCGTAGGATTTCAACTCGACTCTTCATAGCATTCTTGAAATTATAATTGATAAATATGTGATGAGGTGCTACTGAAGAAGCTATAACTAGAGACAGTTTATCTAGTTTTGCAAGTTTGTTTATATATGTAGTTGAATAAATCAGTCTGTAGCTTCACTTGGTGGAAGGGCTGCTACCATATATAGTTGTTGTAGTGGGTTGGTTAAGGTAATATGAGATGATGAAGGTAGATTTTTCGCTTCCGATATTTTTGTCCAACTAATGCCTAAATGATGGATGATTAGTTTTAAATTTTTTTACTAGTGATGTAAAGAGTGAATATTTGCTTATTTTACTCGAGCTAGTTTTGTCAATTCGAAGACCCGTGAACAATTTAACAAGATAGATAGAATGAAGATACTACTCCAACAAAACTTGTGTATAATTGAACAAACACAAGCAAATTTTGCCGAACTCATCACAAAAATTATGATCAATTGAACAAAGACGCATGATATGTTGAAGATAGAGGTTTAGATTTGGCATTTGGTCGGTGATCTGGAGTTAAAAGATATGAAAGAATAGTAGTGTCCATGAAATTTACCATAACAGAGCGGCTATTTTAGTCTAAATTTTGTTCATTAAACCTAAAAAAGTCATTTCTGCACAAGAGGCTAAAGAGGCAGATTTGATTGGCTTGGTGGAAACCAAAGTGAGGAGTGGAAAGGTGAACAGAAATTAAATAACTTATTCCTGCAAACTCTTGTTAACTTGGAACATGAGAATCTAAAAAGTTAAAGCGGAAGCGCAAGTATTTTACAGATGAAAAATATAAAAATTATATAATTTTTTTTATAACATAAAGAAAATGAAAATTAATTCTATAACGGTGAAACAAAATGTAAGTATCAAAATGATGTTATAGATATATAATAACCAATTGCTATAACAAGCTAAAGAAATTTGAAG
>JACEIK010000640.1:278265-303661 GCA_018107945.1 Datura stramonium
CACATAAATATTTGTCATCACACTTGTACGTAACCCCTAATATACTTAACCCATTTTCTGCATCGGCGATGAGGCAGTACCGCCAATCTCTTCCGATACTAATTTGGGCATAACCCGCATATAACCCCGGAATTCGACAATTCTTTTTCTATGGCTCCAAAATTACGAATGGATCTAATGTTCCAATCAAACCCAATTTGGAGTTATTTGCTTCACATTCGTCTATTTATGCTAAAAGAAATTCAAATTATATACAAGCACCACGCAATCCAAACTCACTGAAATCTAATCATCTTACAACTTCTCAAATCATGAATCTGGGCTTGTTTAATTAATTATTTAACCAAAGTATGCAAAACTATCCTCAATCGGATGAAATCCTCCAAATTGACTTAAAATATCCTATTTCAATTAGATTACCGTTTCAAATATTTTTTAAAAAAAATTGAAGTTGATGATTTTTATTGTTACAATTATATGAATATTAATTAATTATGCGTAAATGTTTTTAGTTTAAACACTCATTGATTGATTTGGTTGAAGAAATTTAAAACACCATTGCTGATCCTCAGAAACATCGATCTTCTAAATTTGGTGTTACTCAATAACATCGTTTGCGTTGGTGTGAGTGTTTTAAATTTGAGAACATTTGAAGTAAATTTGGGGTGGTTTGATCGAAATCTTAGAACAACACAAACAAATCATATTAATCCCATAAAATTTGATAGGAAGTATACAAATAACACAAAGTTATGTCAGTCCCTACTATATTTGCATAATTGAACAACGTTTATGAGTTATCCAATAAGATTTGAATATAACAACAACTCCTACTAATATGTTATGATTTGCATGCTACCATTTTAAATATATTTTTTCTTTTCTACCTTGAAATCATAAAAGAGACTTATCATGTTATTTCATCACGCTTTGTAAATAATTTAAAAAGATAGGAAAAATGAATATAAAAAGAAGTCATGTTGGATCTGTCATGATTCTTCCATATTGTTTTAAATCATTGAACAAGCACAAAGTCATGTCAATCTGATAGAACTTGTGCACAGTTAAACAAAATAGGTAGAAATATAGCACAATGTCATGACAATCCGATAAAATTTATGAACAATAGGTAAAATGAATATAACACAAAGTACAATAGTGTTTGTAAATAACTGAACAAGATAGACAAAATTAATATAACACAAAATCATATCACTCTGATATAATTTGCGAATATGAAACAATATAAGTAAAATGAATATAGCGCAAAGTTATATCACTCCGATAGAATTTATAAACATTAAACAAGATAAATAAAATGAATACAACACAAAGTGTTGAAATTTGCTTTCAGTTATTGCACTAATTTTTAGCATAATAAGTTGCTTAGATTTAGAATAAATTTGAATTTTAAATTGTTGTTAGGTTTGTTTAATTGTTGAGATACTAGATTTTTAAAATTTTAAATTTTGCAAATTTTATATTTTAAATTAACTATTTTAAGCCCTCGCGTGCTTAATAAACTGATTGAGAGATATTTTTAACCTTTTTTCCTGCCTCGTCTATTAAGAAAAACCAATACAAAGTCATGCTAGTAGGATGGAATTTGTGAACAAATAAACAAATAAGTTTAAATGAATATAGCACAAAATCTTATCAATCCACATTATATATGGTTACAAGTAAATTTTGATAATCCGATAAGGTCTCAAAGCAACTAAATGATAATTCAATTCTTTGTATACAAGTTTGACAGATGGCCTAGATTATTTTTGAGAGAAAGACACTCAAAGAAATTTGGTGCCAACCCATTCTCTGAATCACTACAAGTTAAATGTCACTGCAAAATTATCCTATTTGTGCAAATTCCCTTAAATCATCATCTTTAGGCTAAAATTTAAAAACTTGGAAAAAGAAAAGATTAATAGATTTTAAATAGCATTTGTAAAAGCAGATACATGGCATCAATCCTAAAAAAGGTTATACCAAAAACATAATATATGGCCCGCGAGTGGGAGAGGGAGAGAGAAACATGACATAAGTTATGTCAAAGAATATAAGTCACGTATATTATGTCTCATGATATAAATTCAATAACATGACATAGGTTCAACAGAATAAATTTGTGTCTTGAGGTATAAGTTCAACAACATAAGTTTGTGCCTTGGGATAAAAGTTCAGTGGCATGAACTTGTACTTTCTAGGGTTAACCTGTGTCTGACAATTTTTTTTTAAAAATATTAAAGGTATAGGTATGTCTTACAAATTAAATAATACTTAATTTATATCTCCAGGCAAATATTGTTTAAAAGATTTGCACAGCGAATTAAGTCACGATTAAGAATATTTTGGACAACAAATTTTATTAAATGAGTTGTCTGTGTAAAAATTAAAGACTATCAATTTGAGGGGCAAAAATTAAAAACCAATCCAAAATAGGAGTGTGTTTTAAAAGGTGGGGGCGCGAGGCGAGACGTTTTACGCAGCACAGGGCTAGGCATAAGCTCCAAAACAAGGGCGATAAACCTTGTGGATCTATGAGGCATATATATCATATCTTTAATTTTATAATTTTATTACTAAAACAATAAGTAAAAGTAATATTTTTAATAATTCTGCAAATAAATTCAACTAAATCATCAATAGTACAAAAAAAATAAAAAAAAAAGTTCTTATAACCATTATTTGAGAAACGTGACAACACAAAATATAATAATAATCAAGATAATCTTTAAAATAAAATTAAATTCACTTAATCATCAATCTCCATATCTATTAATCCTTCTTATTCTAAACTAATATTTTCACTGATTATTATTTATATATTTCAAAAAAGGAGAAGAATAAATCGTATAAGAGCAACGCCAAAATATAGATAAAGTTATTTCACAAACATAGTGCTATGAAATCTCTATCCTATCAATTTTAGGCATAAATATCTGAAAAATATTTGTGACAATGTTTTTTTTTCTATGAGAGTTGCTTTTTTTATGAAAATATTTTAGAAAAATAACCACAATCTAAAAACATGANATATGAAAATTTGATAGTATAAAATATAAATATCATTACACCAATAATAAAAAGAATATGATTTATAACAAAAATACCTTTAAAACGATAAAAATCAAATTGAATGTCTGGGGTGTACGCTTTTATGCTTGAAACTTACGCTTTTACTCTTGGGGCTTATGCTTTATGAATTTACAGTCTTTCATTTGCGTCTTGGAGCATTTTTGGTATGCCTAACTTGGAACTCGCCTCGAAAATATCTTTTAAAATATTGTTTTGTACTAATAACAAGGGTAAAATAGATACAAATGGTAAGATTTTAAACAAACACAAAATGGTAAATAATTTCTTGATTTTTAAAATTAAAAAGTAAAAGTGAATAATTAATTTTAATATATTGAATAAGTAAAGATAGAATATGGCAATATTTAGTTAACATTTTGTTTCGTTTTTAATAAAAGATTCTTATTAATAGGACACATTTTTCCATTGAAATGTTTTGCTTTATTTTAAATAAAAAATAAAATTAACCTAGGAAAAAACCATATTACATGGTAGTAGATTCTGGACACATTGGCTTCTTGCTGGATTTTGCACTCACAATGTTTACCAATTGGATCATATCAACGCGCCACTGCAATTTTGTTTCCCCCACATTTTAAATTTCTGGAAATTTCACTACATGGTCCGAAAATAATTTGGAGTGGAAAATAAAAATAGATTAAATAAAATAGTGCAATTAAGACGGAAAAATTAAAGAAAAGGACCTAAAAAAAAAATTAAAAAAAAAAGAAAAAGAAAACAAAGCTTTCTTTCTTTCTTTCTCTATACCCTCTGGTATACACATCAACAACAGAAGAACAACATCACATTGGGAATCAATTCGATCGCTCGCTCTCTCACTGGGTTGTCAACACATTTGATTCCTCTAACACGCATCTCGGAGGTTAAAAATTAATTTTAAACTATTTTTCTGGTCCGGTTTTTGATAAACAACTAGGAATATACCTAGATGATCAAGAGGTTCAATGGTAGTTATTGATTTTGAAGGTTGGATAGGTCACTGTGCAATTCCTTTCTGGGATTTTCTGGGTTCTGTCAGTAATTTTATGGGTCGAAGTTGGATTTTTGAATTGTGACTGATATGTTGGATTTTAGGATAGGTGGTAAAACGGGACTAGGGTTTGGGTTTTGGGTTAAAAGGTTGGAAATTTGGGGTTAGTTTCATTTTAAGAGTTGGGGAAATAGTAGGGCTCAGATGATGATGGAAGAACATGAGCTTGAAGAAGGGGAAGCATGTTATTACAAGGACGATGAGGATACAAGCATTGACCCTGACATAGCCCTCTCTTACATTGTAAGAGTTCTTTTTGTTTCTCTTATTTCTTGAATTCATTTTCAAAATCTAACAATTCTTTTGTCTCGTCAAAAGTATAGACGAACATGCTGTTTTGACAATCAGTTCATGAAATGCCTTACATAGTTGCAGTTTGTTTTTTATAGTTAAATTCTGGTTTCATTATCAATGCTCTGGGTAAAAGATTAGGCTTTACTAATTCAAATTCATTATAGATGGTTCTGTGATTCTGTAAAGAATGTAATGAATCAGGCAAATAATTATGGTTGGCTGAAAAAAGAGAACTTTTGGGTTTGGGAACGGAACTGGAAAAATTGAATATCATTGGGGACATTGTGCTAGAAATATTGCTTTCAAGTTATGTTGGTGAAATTTCGGACCATTTTATGCTCAGGTGAAGTGTAAAAATAAGATAAGAAAAAAAACAAGAGATACTCTTTCACACTGGCTCCCTCCTTGCTCTGCAATAATGTGGTTAATATGTATGTTACATTATGAGTGGTTATTGCCATTGATTTTACAAAACAATGATAGTACAACTGTTGGTTTTCTGTGTGAAAGGATGAGAAGCTTCAAAGTGTTTTGGGTCATTTTCAGAAAGATTTTGAAGGAGGTGTTTCTGCTGAGAATTTGGGTAAGTAGGCTGGTAACCATGTTGATCATAGATAACAATTGTAAATCTTTAGAAAAGCTGATTAAATTTCTTTTACTTTTGGCAGGGGCAAAATTTGGTGGGTATGGTTCGTTTTTACCTACTTATCAGCGCTCCCCTTCAATTCTATCTCAGCCAAGAACTCCACAGAGATCTCAAAATCAAGGCACATCAAGATCGCCCAACCGTTTGGCTTCTGAGGTCTGTTAAAAGTGTTTTTGTTGAATACTTTTGAAGGAAAGACATTTTGTCGGTACCTTTTATCAACCTTGGAACATTTAGTTGAACTTCTGTTTGGTGGTTGCGTTTCTTTCCAGGGACCTCCTCAGAACTCAACAGCTGTGTCTGATCCTCCTTCAACTCGGAGGAATGGTACAGCTGGTTCTCGCGATGGTCATACCTTGCATGATTCAAGGGTCCCTTGCGGGGATGATTCCACGAGACAAGATTCATGCTTTTTTGCTCAAGAATCTAATAAGTTCCCTGCAAAACATGAAGTTTCTATGATTAAGTCACTTAATCTAACTGATCAGAGAAAACTCAAACTTCGGATTAGAGTTGGTTCTGATAAGACAGCTCAGAAGAGTACTGCTTTACAGACTAGTCTTGGGCTTATCTCTCCCTCTTCATCGATGGAAAATAGTCCTACTGAGAGTGGTGAGATGTTGTCGAAGTTTCAAGAAATTCACAGTGATTCTCCAGCCAGCATCCTTCAGGTACGTCAGTTTTCTGTTACATAAAAATCCCTTTTTTCTTACACAGCAGAAAAAGTGCATAGTATCTGGTGCTATTTTAATCTTCTGTTTTTTCCCCTTTGTTACAGACTATGACTTCTTTCCCAGTTGCTGGAAGTGTGCTGCTTTCACCTCTCCATGAGAAGTTATTGACTTTGTCAAGAAATGAAAAACTTTTCGCAGAGAACGAGCATGTGGCTGTTGCAAAGGATACTAATCCTCAATATGTCATGTCTGCCAATAGTTCAACCTCCAGGCTGGAAGATGGGGATGTCTTGATCAGGAAGAAAACAAAATCAGTTGGTAAAAATGAATATGTCGAGGAACTGAATTCAGAGGTCAGAAATGACACTATGTCCTTGTTTCAGAAAAACTTGGGAATTGAGAGCTTGGAAAACAGGCATTGCTTCTCAAATGACCTTAATCGGAGAGTCGTGCCTGGTTTAGTATGTGATACTCATGAATCAGTGAAAGCTGCTGGTGGGGCACCTGAAGCTATAAAAGACTCAGAGAAGGAAGTTCCTATGAAGAAAAGGGAGATCAATAGACTTAAAGATCAATTATTTGGTAGTGATTTGGATAAGGATGACTCCTTGGAATCTTTATCTGACCTAGGCGGTGACAAATATGATCACCAGGAAGTAAGAAGTAGATCAGTGGAACTCCAGTTAAAAAGCTTTCAGAAAAATGCTTCTTTTGATAGCAGGGAAGGTGGCAGGAGCAAATGCAGCAGATCAGTTCCTTCATTTAGAGCTGATTCTGATATATCCGAGAGTGAGAGGGATTCTAGTGGGGCTGTCCCTCTGAGAAAGAAAGCTGTTATGAAAGCTGCAAGCCAGAAACCTGACCAACCAAGGATACCTCACACAAAGAAGCAATCATCTGAAGGAAAAAAAAAATTAACAGAACATCAACCTGGTTTGAAGCCAGCTGCAAATGTGGCAGAGGTAAGAAGGGTTCCTGCTACTCTCAAGAACAAGAAGAGTTCTAAGAAGGATGTCCGGGTGGCTCATGTATTTGATGCACAGTTGGAAACACCCACAAATCAACTGGATTCTCTGGGTAGACATCCAAGTGATAATTTGAAGAAATCAAAACTGGAGGCAAGTAAAGGACAACATTCATCTTCTGCTAAATCAAGACAGGTGCCTTGCAATAAAGTTGATAGTCATGTGGCATGTGCGACCCCTATGAAGGATCCTTCAGCCGTGGGCATACAGGGTGCGAAGGAGCTGGCATCTGGAGCTGAGCCACCAGTTGCTCCTGTTGTTATCGAAGAAGATTGGGTTGCCTGTGATAAATGTGAGAAGTGGCGTCTTCTTCCATATGGTACAAAACCCGAGCAACTGCCTGAGAGGTGGCTGTGCAGTATGTTATACTGGCTGTAAGTTTTCTGCGCTTTTTGGATCTTAGTCTCTTTTCGTGGTTTATTGAAAGTCCCAGGTTCTCTTTTATCGGTGTACGCATGCTCCGATACAGTGCCTAGTTATCCATCTATGTAAATAGATTCTGTATTACTATAATTTGGTGATAACCAATCAAAATTAATTTTTGTAGGCCTGGAATGAACCGTTGTGACATTAGTGAGGAGGAGACAACAAGAGCTCTGCATGCCTTGTACCAAATGCCCCTTCCTGATAACCTAAATAGCCTTCAAAATCATGCCGGTAGAAGTGTGGCTGGAGTAGTTTCAGCTGATATGCATGGGCTAGGTGGTAACAGTCAGATGGCGGGTTCTGATTACATGGCTAGTGGAGGAAAGAAGAAACATAAATTAAGAGAAAACACAAGCAGCAATCATGGTCCAGTGTTGACCACAAAATCAAACTTGCAACATGAGCTGGTCAAAAGCAGAAGTTCGAAGAATGTGAACCAACCTGTTGCTGAACCAAATTCAATTAGCAAATCCAATGCACAGATTCCAGTTAAGTCATCTGATGTCCTTGGAAAACATCTGAACAAATCGAAGGAGCGCATGGCTAATGGTATAACATTCATCTCCAGGCTAGCATTTCCTCCTTCCTGTCATACCTCTATAGATTTTTAACTTGCTTCCGATTATAACATATTCAGGTGATGAAAAGCCAAAAAAAGCATTCAAAAGGGAGTCCGATCAATATGATCAAAGGGATCTGAAAAAGTTAAAAATCAAAAGTGACCAAGCTTTTGTGGCAACTAGGGAAGTTGTGACCGGTATCCAGGAATACCATGAACGTGCTAATTTGAAGGAGACAAAACCTGGGCTGACAGAAAGGTTACAAATTTTGGAAAAGAAGCATGGCAACCGAGTGCAGGATTCAAGGGATAGTGGTTCCATCGACTTAAAAACTGATATTGGAAGAGCAGTTTCTGTAAAGAAAAGAAAATTGAGGGATCAAGACTATATAATGAATTCACAAAGTAATGGTATTCACTTGGGCGACAGTGATGGCAATGCAATTGTGGGGGAGGTTAGTGGTGAGAGTGGTTTCAGAAAACAGAAGAAACCCAAGGTGTTTCATTCTGAAAAAAAGGAGTCCAGTACAAGCAAGGGTGAAGAGAAATCATCAAGAACAAGAGGTACAGTCACCAAAATTGTTCTACCAGGAACCAGGGATTTTCCTATAGACAGAAGTGTAGAAATGGAATGTCAGACAAAGAAGTATAGAGTGAAGGGCCAGTCTCGATTGACGATGGAAGATATTGATTCATTGAAAAAGGAGTTGGGATCTGAACAGTTATCAACGGCTGCCACTTCAAGCTCTTCAAAAGTTTCTGATTCCCGGAAACGTAGAGCGAATCACCAAGTGAAAGGCTCGCCTGTAGGGTCCGTTTCCTCATCTCCCATGAGGATGTTCATCACCAGTAAGGCTTCGCCTGCAAGAATGGAGAGTTCAGGGAAAGATGACGCTAAATTGGATGACGATGGAAGTCCAAGAAAATATTTGGATAGGGATGGCAATCTTGAGAGTGATAAATCTAAGATCTTGATAAAGGGGAAAAGACCAGGTGTTCCTCATCCAGAGGTTTATGAAAATTCTCTGCTAGATTTTCAGGGTACCAATGCCAGGGAAAAAATTGAATCATGTGTTATACATTCTTCTGAGGTTGGAAATAGCCATATGGGTAATAGTAATGTTGATGTTCTGGAGGAATGTAGCCCCTACATGACTGAGAAGCATGCTGCATACTGCTCTGATGACAAGGGTAGAGTGAGCAAGAAACATGTTTCCATGCTTAAGGAACATAAATCTGGCAAAGATTCTCCTTTGCAATTTAAGGAGAAAGAATGGAATGCTGGTTTTAATAATCAAAGGGTAGAAGAGAATATATCTAATCAACTGGGCAGCAAGGAAGTCCTGAATTCAAAGATTGGCCATAATAATCTTGACTTGAGTACTAAATCTTTCAAAAACAATCAGAAACTTAGCAAGAAAGATCCCACACATTGTAGTGATAGCAGGAGAGAGCACCGTTTGAAGCATGATGGTGTTGAGTCAACAACAAAGTTGAATAGCGAATTCGACATGGAAAGAAAAGTTCTTCTTAAGCAAAAACCTCATCAAGAAATTGATGCTCGAATTGCAACAAATGGTAGATCAACTCAGACAGAATCCAGGGACCTAAGGTCACAAGTTGGTGCACATGCTGAAGATAAATTAGGCTCATCAGTTATTAAGAGCAAACCTGCTTCAGGTTGCCAGAAAGGAAGTTTTAAAGATGTAGGGATGGCTAATACTTCTGTCAATGCCAGAGTGTCGACTATGCTAAAAGATCCTGGCATTAGTGTGTGTCAAAATGTGAGTCACAACAACCTGGGGCATTTGGAGCCTGCTCATTGTGCGGTGCAGGAACCCAGTGCTCCCACCCCCTCAAAAAGGGAGACCTCCAGTCAGACTGCTTCTATTGTCTTGAGAGAAGCTGAAGACCTCAGAGATGTTGCTGATCGTCTTAAGGTTCTACTAATGTCTCTTTTAAACTTAAATTTTTATCTCAAGTAGAACTTGATGCTGGTCTATCTCCTAAAGCTAATTTCTTCTCTGCTTCTTTATCTAGTTGAGTTCATACTGAAGAAATAATGAGCCATTCTCCTTGTTTACGTATGTGTGCAGTGTATGTATTAGTTTTTCCTAATTGTTGAAGCTATTTGCAGAACTCTGGATTTCATGCTGAATATAATCAAGCTTATTTCCAAGCGGCATTAAAGTTTCTTCAGGGTGCTTCACTTTTAGAAAGCTCAAATGGGGAAAGTAGCAAATCTGGGGAGATGAATCAAATACAAATATACAGTATCACAGCCAAACTTTGCGAGTAAGTGTAACTTCAGATTGTACAGATCCATCAGATATACCATTTCGTAAGCACTTATTAACCTTTTCTCTATTGGGAAAATTTCCGAACTTGCAGCTCCTCAAATCTGTAAGTGGTGGTTTATCTTTTGGTTTACTGTTTGGCTCAAGGTCGTACTGTTTTATAAAGAACCTCTGTTTACCAAGTTGTTTACTTGGCTGAATCTTCTGCTGATTAATTTTTTTGATAAGTGAAACTACTGTTTATTTAATTAATTGTTTTCCTGTGGAGTGCTGCAGACTATCCTAAAGTTTAGATATTGACACGACTCTTTTCTGCATAGAAACTGGTTTATTGCAGATAAAGTTGAATATTCTGTGTAAACTCTTTACCCCCCAAAAAAAAGTTGAATATTCTGTGTTAACTTTTCCATATATGGTTAAGCAATTCTGAAGTTAGTTACAACTATCTAATTACTTCTTGTTTGATGATTGCTCTTTTCTCTGGCTATGTGATATATACTCGTAATGTTGCAGAACCTGTGCACTTGAATATGAGAAACGCAGTGAAACTGCCACTGCTGCTTTGGCCTACAAGTGTATGGAGGTTGCATACATGAGGGTGGTATACTGCAAAAATCTGAGTTCGAGTAGAATTTGGCATGATCTACAAGCAAGTATGCAAGTTCCCCCTCAAGGTATGTTGTTGTTATGAAGTACTGAACTTTAGAATGTCTTGTTTTGCAGCCATCAAAATTGCCAGCAGTTAGCATAATCATATCACAGAGCCTCAACTTAAAAGGAAGAAATACAATGATACTCTTTAGTAGTTCTCTTTCTTTTTCTTTTTGTTGTTTTATATCCCTCATTCAAAGAAAACACCATTCGGCATAGATGGAAAGTGATGTTAATTTGAAAATAATTTTTGTTTAGCAGAGATGTGGTTAAAACAGATAATCACCCCCCTCTCCGCCCTAAAATATTGTAATTGATGTAGGTTTTTCATCACTTTTAGACACGAGAAATCTGGACCAAAAGCATAAGAAGTTCGATAGGTGTACTGATTTCGTAATTCAACCCTCTATATTTTTCCAATTATTTTCAGCGACAAATAATTCCAAAGTGGGGAAAATAAGACATCCTGATTTAACCGTTTTGATTCTCACATGCCCCAAGGCTTTGTTTAGTGGCAGAGGTAGTACATCGCGAGATGTGTGGTAGACAAACATCACGAATTATCTTAGTTGGTGAGCCAAATCTGATGTTTAAGTAGAGAAGGATAGAAAGGTAGACCCCAACCACCAAGTTCTGAAGATGGAAATAGTGGATTTCTCGGTTTTAAAGAACAGGTCTTGATTCATGCAGATGCACTATGCATAAAGAGATGCATATCAGTAAGTGAGACACCTGAGAGGTGTTGGGAGGGGGCAATGGATATTTGTATTTTTTGAAGAAATTTCATTGGTTGAAAATCCTGTGTTATATAGAAAATTCTTCAAGTATAAGATATTGGGATTTGTCCTATTTTAATTATTTTTGCCGTGCTTGGCAGTGGGCTTTATTGTGATTAAAAGAACTGATTTGCAAAGAATGCTTAGCCACAACTTGGAAGCTGCTGGAAAAAAAAAATTAGAAGGAGAAAGGAGAACATGCCCATGGGGAGGGGATTTAAATGTGACAGGAAAATTGAAGTCTAATGATGATATAATTGTATGAGTAGAGTGTCATTGGTTATTATTTGTCACTTGATTAACATATCTATGCATCTGGCATTCATGGTTCATAGTAGTCTATCTTTGTTTCAATGGAGGACTGTTAGCTTTCACATGATTTTCCCGCTTCTAAGAATATGTTTTAGCATCTATGTGATTATTATGTGATTCTGGTCCAAAAATTCTTGATAATGTGTAGTTGTTGCATCATGTTTAGTCCATACTTTTATTCAGGTGAATCTCATTCACGTGAATTTGCGCTTGAATTTGGATATCTTTTAGCGTATCTTGTGTGTATCATGTGGTTCTGCTTCAGATATTCTTGATACTATGTAGTTGCATCATGTTTAGCCCACACGTTTTATTCAGGTGAATCTCCTTCATCTTCCGCATCTGATGTTGACAACACAAACAATCAAACAGTGGCAGAGAAGACTGCTTTATTAAGAGGCAGTGGTTCTCATGCTGGAAATCATGTTATTGCTCCTCGAAACCGTCCTAGTTTTGTTCGTCTGCTTGACTTTGTAAGTTGACTCGTTTATGATTTCAGACATATTGGTACTAGTTCACAGTTTTTTTGGATATTTACAGTGTTCTTTTTCCTTTCATTGTACATTTCTTCTTTCTTTTTAAATTCTTGTATTGTTTTTGTGTTAGCTACCCATTTCTGTAGGTTAAGCAATTAAATATGTAAAATTTTGCAGACAAAAGATGTAAATTCTGCAATGGAGGCATCTAGAAAAGCGCAGAATGCTTTTGCAGCTGCCACAAACCTTGAAAAGGCAGAGAATAAAGACGCTTTCATTTCCGTTAAACGGGTTATTGACTTCAGCTTCCAGGATGTAGAGGAGCTAATACGTTTGGTGAAGCAAGCTATCGAGGCAATTAACCATGAGGGTTTTGGTGGCGGTAGAGGTTAAATCAACCCTGTATTTAATGTGGTTCTCCATTCACAATAGGCCCTTGGATATGGGAAGGAAGTGAGGACCTGCACTGCAATTCGGTGAAGAGGCATGCTGTCAAGTGTGTTATATTCTTGTACATGTGTACAAAGTGGGATTGATTTGCTATTTCATGAAATTTTGAGAATTCAACTTTTTGGTATATGATAAGGGCACAGATGCTCAACCTTAAAATTTACAGGTTGGGGACGAGGAGTTTAAAGTTTCAACTCTTCAAGGATAAGAGTCAGAGTTTACTTAAGATCCAATTTTGAATATTAGGTTCTTTCTGTTGGAAATAGAGAAAAATAGGAGTATGGATATTGAGAGCATTAGATGACAAATCTAAGTAGACATGAGTTCCAATGTAGTCCCAATGTTTCATCCTTTACCGGAGGACATGGATCCTTGGGTTGCCGTATATAACTTCTTTTTTTCTAATGGAACATAAGGCACAATTTTGGTGGAGGAATTTAGTGGAATTACTATGTTATCCGCCATTATTTCTTGTTACTCCTTTCTCCTTAAATTTTTTTATCTGGTGAAAATATATGAAAATAAGCCACTGCCTCACAATTCTGTTTATGTACTTGACATATTACTAAAGAATCTGCCAAAAAAGTGAAAAAAAAGAGAGAGAGAAAAAGAGGGGAGGAGATCGCTACAGAATTGCATTTTTTGGTATGTAAAAGGATTGGGTAACATGGAATTAATCACTTATGTTGGGCATGCCTGTAATTATCTTATCAGCTTTTCATCTCTTTTCTAAATGAGCCAAGAAGGTTGGCTGTGTGGGTCATGTTTTTTTTTTTTTTTGGACGGCTTGGTATCTGTTAAATCTGTTGATCTCAAAAGAACGTGCTGCAGAAGAACTTGAAGTTTTGCTGTAAGTTGCGCCATACTACTCTTCCTTTGTTTGGATTTATGAAGATTAGACTTGAGTTTCCTTCCATGTTTCCTGGCTGAATTTTACTGATCCTACTGTGGGGAAGTTGCAACAGGAATCTGTTTAGTGCAGTAACCGAATTGGGAAATGGGTTCCTCCTGAGACACAGTCAAACGCTGGTTACTCCTTGTGTTCTGGAAGGCATGCCAGGTAAGGCTATAACCTGTGGTCCTTTACTCTTTTCACTAGATGTTGTGTTTTAAGTTTTAAGCCTCCTTAGATAACAATAGATAATTGAATCTGTGTTGCGTGCCAGCAAATGCATTATTTTTGAGAAGCAATTTTTCTTTCCAGAAGGTTGACACCAAATGCATCATTATTTTATTCAGGTGCCTATAGCTATATTTCTGACTTGATAGTGGTGTATCGAGATTCTCGAGTGTGCTAAATAACTCTTGTTCCTACTCTAATTATTGTTGATGCACCACACCTAAAACAGATAACTGTTTTTAGCATAGAAGTTAGGGATGCTATTTTTGTAATATATCGATCTTTCCTCAGTAGATCATTTTTGGATTTGATCTAGTTTTGATTTTCCATTTGAGCCTTTAGATTCTAGGAAAAATTAGATAATTTTGGTGTTTACTACTGATAACCTTCTCTATGAATGGGTTGATGGTTAGGTATATTTTGCTCAAGTGCTTATAAAATTATGGAACTGCAGCATTTTCTGCTCAAGTCCTCATACAACTATATATATCTGCTTAACAGTTTTTCCCTATAGGGCTTTGAAAATAAATCGGCATCTTGGATGACAATATTTGGGTGTGGGTGTTGCTTAGGTCACTCTGGTCAACTCTAGTCTGTGAAACTTGTTTACTTCTATCCTGTCCTTTTCGTAATGCCCGGTAATGTGGAGGAAAGATAGGGAAGCTCCAAAGGTAGTTGAGATGGCAACAGTTATGACCCCAAATATCTACCTTGTGAAAAGGGACGTTGTGGTTGCCCTTTAAGTGTCTGTGCGCTGTGAATCTGCATGACTATAAACATGGCTTTGCTTGTGAAATGATTTTGGAGAATCATTTTTGAAGTGAGTTCTTTGTGGCATGTAGTAGAATGAGCAGATAGGGTAATAGAAATAGGATGATTGGTAAGACTATTATATTCTGTTTGCTTCCTGTTGATGTAGTCATCATATTTACAGTGGTCAAGGTAGTGAAAGATACAGTGCAGGGTGGATGATAAACTGTAAGACAGGAAACTGCAAGTTACTGCCACAGGTATGTACAATGTTATGAGTAAGGGAGGACATTGTCTCAGCTGATTTTATATCTGAGGAACCAATAAAAAGGCAGCTTTCTTGCATGAGAGTTTGCTTGGGCTTACTGGAGATGACCTGGTGCAGAGTCTCAAATTTAGAAGAGAAGGATTCTTGTCAACTTATCTGCTGTGTTAAAGGAGATGTCACACTATGGTTGGTTGTTTTATGACTGGGACATGTCAATTGTGTCATGCTGGAGTAAGTGAAATCTTGTTATGCTGCTCTTTGCTTGGCAAGGCGAGAAGGAGAAAAAACTACTGCGGGAGTTCATCGCATATCTGCTTATTTTAGTGTACCTGGGAGGGGAGAGACAACATGTTGTGGATGTGTGAAGGCAGGGGTGGTTGATAGAGGCCCTTCCTTTTCTTCTTGAAGAATGCAACTGTTTCATCGATGGATCACATATGGTAGACAATATGACACTCTATTTATGGAAATGCAACGTTCAGATCGAAGTTGGGTCACAACTGGATTTTTACCCTTGTAGCATGTGTTGGGATGCTTGGTTATAGTTTTAGAGCTTTGCATGTTTGTAATTCGATTAGCACGAGGAATTCCATATTGTGTTTTGGCTGTAACATGTAAGAATTGGTTGTGTTCTGATAAATCCCTTTTCTTATTCCTGTCAATGCTATTTATTCTCATGATTGGCCTGCTTAATATGAGCTGGAACTTTTCAAGTGCTGGAAAGCAGAGGTACAACTCTCAGGTTTGGAATTTGGAACCTTATAAAGCACTTGTGAATCCCAAATCAAGGGTTTCTTGTTGGTCAATATGTTGAACTTCAAATAACTCACGTTTTAACCATTATTTTATTGAACTGGACTATAAATAGAGAATAGAGATTATGATTTTCGAATCTGCTCTCCATTGACATGAGAGAAAAAGAGAAGTTCAAATTTATTTATTAAGGATCTCTAATGACTCTTGACGGAAGTTAGCTCATGAGTTTATCCTCTTCGTAAGTTCTATGATACATAAATGCATCATCATATGTGTAGAAGAAAAACGATTTTCTCGTAATAATGTGCAGACAATAAAATTTCGCATCGAGAAAATAATAATCAGGATGGAAAAATATCGCAACAATCGTAGTATTTATTATGAATATGAGTGTCACAATCACTATTACTCCTCTGATTCTTCCTTTTGAATATAAATTCAAGGGCTTTTGAGCTTAATCTTGTCTTGACTTGTACTTAAATTCAAGGACTTTTGAGCTTGATCTTGAATCTGGTAGTCTCGATCTTGATTCGTGTCTAAATTCAAGAGTTGAAGCTTGTTCTTGAATTTTCGTCTTGATCTCTGAAACTTGTAGAGAAAAATTGGAGTACTTGAATGCTTATAGCTTGTAGAGAAATCTGCAGCGTTCGATCCACGAGCTCTCTCTGGCTTGTCGTTGGAATTCCGATCCCCTTTTCTGAATTATGAGACCCCTATTTATAGTTGTACGATGGAAGAGTTGCGATAAGGACGAACTTCTTTCAACCAATCAGATTTAAGTTGACATGTCGATATTCGATTGGTCGGAACATGTCATTTATACACGTGACACATTTTCATTGACCTTTGATTTGAGTAGGCGTGCTGTGTCATTTTGACATGTGGCATGATCCTATTGCCTCTTTCATTTTATTTGGCGTGATATGTCATTTGACATGTGGCACCAATTTGGGCTTCTAGGAAGATGACATCTTGGGCTCCTTAAAATGGGCTTATCATTTGTGGCCCAATTCGATAGACTAACCCAAAGAAATTGGACCATTACTCAAATTCATATTTAATGGACTCAAATGATTAATTCAATTATATTAATTCGTAATATTTATTTGAACTAATATATCTTTAATTTAATACAATTTAAATTTATTGAATGTAATAATATTTTATTATCTACAAAATGCCCCCTACTTCAAGACTAGGTGATATCTTCATGAAATCAAAGACTAATCTTGAAGTATTAGTGAATTATTAAATTGAATTTGAGTCACAGTAAAAATTACCCACACAATTTATTTGTTGAAAATTGCTTGGCACATAAATTATCACCATTTATTTATGTGCCAGAGAAAAAGAATATGAGCAGGAAAGGAATCAAACATGTGTAATGATTGCACATCATTGAATTCTAAAGAGATTGAACTTAAGTTATGGCAAAACTTAAGTTGGCAGCTGCTACACTACTATCCTATTTCATTTAGGATTGAACAGGCGTGCAATAGTAATCTCATAGCAGATCAAATTTGTATAGGACGTGAATTTGAAAGCCACCTCTTTGGGATCTATAAATAGACGTTCATCCTTTTTTTTAAGCACAATTTGTGAGTTTTCTCTAGTAGAAGCTTTCGGGTCCAATCTGCAAGCATCAAGATCAGGTATATTTATGTTCATGCGTTCTTTTTCTTTTCTTGAATTTCTCTTTTTTTTCTTTCTTTTCTTTGTTTTTTTGTTAGGTCAGAAGAACACGTTCTAGTTCAATGCAGATTAATATTGCCGAAATATCCATTACTAATGGAGTTGCATATTTTTCCTTCAAAGAGACCAGGCTTAAGGCGTAGTACAGGATGAATTTCATCCGCTTTTTAGGACTTTGGTTATTCTTTTGAAGAAACCGGCCTAAGGCGTAGTACAAGATCAATTTCACCCGCGCTTTAGGACTTTGGTTATTCTTTTGAAGAAACCGGCCTAAGGCGTAGTACAAGATGATTTTCATCCGCGCTTTAGGACTTTGGTTATTCTTTTGAAGAAACCGGCCTAAGACGTAGTACATGATGAATTTCATCCGTGCGTTATGACTTTAGTTATTTTTTTGAAGAAACCGGACTAAGGCGTAGTACAGGATGAATTTCATCTGCGCTTTAGGACTTTGGTTATTTTTATATGTCATGATCTCTATATTCATCCTTATGCCTTTGAGCTAGGTGGTGTTTTTTTTATTGCAGCTTAACCAAATGGTGAACTTTAAAGACTATACCTCTCCTTCGTCCAAACTCAAGACCTTATTATCGAGAGTAGTGAACGACCTGCGATGTAAACAAAATTGTTGGTTCAAACTCCTTTAACTGGATGTATGCAGGTCCCTGGCCCTACTTAGGAACACACTCCATATGAAAAATTGGACTTTCGAATGCAAATCTACTTCAACTCGATCTTCTCAGATGTGGTCTCTACAGTCGACGCTCCATCGTTATAAAAATATAGCAAGTGCTCTTCCTAGCCTGGCTCGTCGCATAGTCCGAGAAGAAATACGTTGGGGCTAGACAGTAGTGTTCGAGGGTGAATATTGTCATATCCCAGGATATTGGGAGTGGGCTGAGGATACACTCGCTAGAAGCCAAGAAGCTTTAATTGCAGCAGACATTTATGACGCTGTTTACGCCTCGCATTTCACCTGTGATCGAAATTCAGACGTACTACAGGCATTTTTTGAGACGTGGTGCCCGAAGACGAATACAGTTCTTACATCCATTGGTGAACTATCTATTTCTTTATGGGACTTATATATCCTTGGAGGCTTGCCAATCGGAGGTTCCTTATATGAAGAGATTATCCCCGAGGCTACGGAACTCACAGGTACTGATGCGAAAGATCAAAGATACACTCCTCGAGTTTGTGAGCACTTGTTCGCAACTTTCCATTATTTACAAGAGAGCTAGAATGACGACTCAAGAGTCTCTTTGAGCAAGTGGATAGGATTTTGGTATAAGAAACCTCTAAAGTACAAGCCTGCTCCGCCAAGAAGGGAGAAGAAGACTGCACGTT
This sequence comes from Datura stramonium, assembly GCA_018107945.1. Taxonomy (NCBI): domain Eukaryota; kingdom Viridiplantae; phylum Streptophyta; class Magnoliopsida; order Solanales; family Solanaceae; genus Datura; species Datura stramonium. Next base: position 296,911 of record JACEIK010000640.1, read on the forward strand.
TAAAATTTACACATAACCCTTCCGGGATCATACCCGAGACATCTCAATGGTCAAGAGATGAGGAAAGTGTATTTCATAAGCTTGGGGTGAGGCCTGTCAAGAAAGATGAAACATACCTTGCAACATTTTTATCGTGTTGGTTATGCGCCTTCATGCTTCCTTCTAGAGAGGGTGACTTTATTCGACCAGGAACCTTTAAGATAGCGACTATGATGGCTATTAAACGGAAGATCAGTCTTGCGGTGCCCGCTTTAGCAAGTATCTGTAATGGTCTTAATGAGATTTCTAGTTTACCACAACTTGATCTAGTCAAGATCCGCTTTCCGATCCAATATGTTTATGGTTGACTTGCTCATTATTTCAAGACTCATTATGCGCTTGCAAATGTATCATCAAATCCACTTATGGTGGCATTTTCTGGAGAGGGCGCTGCACGATACTTTCACAAAAAGGAAGCAAGGAAACGCATCCATTTGGGAGATAAGATAGCTTGAACTTCTACTATGTTAAATAATTCCAAGCCTTATAACTATATTGATAATGACGAGGCACAAACATTAGAGTCAAATTATTTCATGAGCATCCGTTTTGGATATCTCTCCTTAAGAAATGGAAACTCAACTATCATCAAGCCATATAACCCACATCGATTTAGCCGTCAATTTGGATTTTACCAAAGAATTCCAGGAACTTTAGCAAATGATAATCGTAGTGCTTCGTTGGCTGAAGGACTTAGATATTGGCGGATTTGCGTGTTAGATAAATCGATATCATGTGCGACTTTTCCCCCCATTACTCCTAATGTGAAAAAACTCTTCGCAGATGATTATAAGACTTGGTGGTCGAAAACGCACGAAAATTTTCTTGATGGCTACTTACAAACTTAGGTGGATGCAGTTGGGCCAATTTCTACCAAGATTTCGGAAGTTGCACATCAAGAATGTAGCAATGTAGTCCTATAGACTGGAAGTTCCTTTACTCTATTGGTCATGTCATCGAAGCAATGCAAAGGTAAAGGACCTCAGTTACTTAAAAAAACTCCAACTGAACAAGTGTATGATCAAGATTGTCAGGGCGGCAAAGATTCCTTTCTGTTAAGTATAGCTACTCATATTTCTAAAAATAGATCGTCTCAAGGTGAAAGTAATAGCAGTCACGAGGATCGTTGTTGGAAGAAGGTAAGACCACGTTCAGACAAATCAAGGGATACAGATTTAGCAGTGGTGGAGATTCATGACTGTGTTGATAGTCCTTCGAGGACTTTGATCGTTCTTATTAAAGAGGTATGCTAACAACTTTTAGTTTACCTAATATGTCTACAATAGCTTTTATTAATTTCTTGTTTTGCCTCTATAGTCAAATAGTAGCGGAGCATTGCCACGAGAAGGTCGCAGAAAAGTGGTGAATCTATTTTTAGTCCAAACCCAATAAAGTCACCTTCTACAGGAAAAATCGAAAAAGAGGCAACTTTTGCTCCTCGTGATAGAGTGAGAGCAAGATCGAGTTCTGATTTACAAAAGCATCCAACAACTGCAGTGTCCGTGTTTGACGGAAAGAAGGTTTTCCTAAGCTACCGAAAGATGTTTATTTCCGAACTTTGGACTGTAATTCGGGGTAAGCTTTCTGGAAGTGATGTAGATTGTGCTTCCTCTCTTAAAGAAGAAGTCCAAGTGATTCTTGACGAGATGGATGGCAAGGGTGTGGATGTTTCCCCTTTTATGAAATTATGGAAGTCCTTTTTTGAGCTTGCTTCTATATATGATCAGGCACAATCGACCCTACATGATAAGGATATGGAAGCTGCAAGAAAAGAGTTTTCCATAACAGCTGGGGAACGTCTTTCAAATGCCATGCTTGAAGAATATGATAAGATTGAGAAAGTTTCCTCCATTCTTCAATATCTAAACGAGGTGAAAGAGAAGATAGAGAAGCTGCGCATAAAAGAGAAGGATCCAGAAATCCTATTAGACGCTACAGAGAGAGAAGTTGAAGAAGCAAAATTAGGGGTCTCAACTGCTGAAAAGGATTTTGATGCATGCAATGATGCAGATTTACTGAATTCTGACGACTTGACCGATTTAGAGCAGAAGAAGGAACGCCTGGAAGCTATGCGCCAAGACTTAATTACAAACTATGTTTAGATTAGTCTCAAGATTTTGCTAGTTTTTTTTATTTCTTTCAATTCATCAGTGGATACTCTTATTATGAATAAAGTCTATTTCCTTTTTGCTTCGAATAATTATTTTTTACTTTCTGAAATAAACTTTGAATGTTGATCCGCTAACAATTTCGATTCCGCGCGCACACACCAAGTTAAAAAAATATATCTTAATGCATCAATGCCAGAATCACAAGAAACTCAACTTCTCAATCTAGGACATATCTGAAATTCAAATTTTTTAAAACCATCGAGAAAGTCCCAGATTATAGATATATTTGAAATCATCTTTGAATGCTGAAAAGTTAACAAATTCAGATTTACCTACATAGTGGTTTTAAATCTTCAACTTAAAGGCTTTGCAAACCTACGGACTATGACTTGCAGATTTGATAACTCGCTGAAAATGTAGTCATCTTGTTTGGGAAAACTGATTCCTCACGGAGGCTTGCCCCCATTTATATTGAACCATCAAGATTTAATGAAGGTTCGAAGTTGAAAAGAACGAACCCCTCTGAATTTGATCTTCATGTGTTGGTTAGGTGAATTTTAACTCATCACCTTTTTCTTAAACATCACTTGGAGTGGTATATTCTTTTTAAACTCATGAGACTGAACTTAGAATAAAACTCTAAGCTGCCTACATACTTCGGTGAAGAGGATCAAGTCATTCCGTAGTTCATAAAGAGTGAGTTTTTTTTTGTGTCCTAATTTTTTGCCCAGATCGTCTCTTGCGAGGTTTTCAATCTAGCGGACCTCTTTTTTTTTTTCTTTTTTTAAATAAAGCCGTGCACAATTTATACTTTTGCGGGCCAGGAGTGACATGCAGTTTATGCTCATGCCTTAAGGAGTGTTTTCTTGCTTCAAGGATAGTATCTTTTCAAGAACTTTGTGTTAATAGGATCAATCCTCATGACATCTGCGTCAACAAGATTGTAAGTGCCACTTGCATATGCTTCTTGTATGATGTATGGTCCATTCCACTTTGAGGTGAATTTCCCCCCAGACTTACGAGAAGTGATGATAGGCCTTCTTACTGCCAGGACTTGATCACCTACTTGAAAGCATCTCAAGCGAACCTTTTTGTTGAAAGCACGAGATAGACGAGCTTGATAGCATTCCAAATTTTGTTGAGCCTCCGATCTCTTCTCATCAAGTGCTTCTAACTATGCAAGCCGTAAACGAGCATTTTCTTCTTCGGTGATCCCTTCTTGAATACCAAGCCTTAAAGAAGGTATTTGGCGCTCAAGTGGTAAGACTGCTTCAACTCCATAAGCAAGCGAGTATGGCGTCGCTTGTGTCGATGTGCGGTGAGTCGTCCTATATGCCCACAAAGCTTCCTCCATCCGTTCATGCCAATCCCGTTTGGACTTGGAGACGATATTTTTCAACAAGTTGCACAAAGTCTTATTAAATGCTTCAGCTAGACCATTGGAGGCAGCATGATACATAGAAGATTTACGCTGCTTGAAACCAAAAACTCACAAATTTTATTCATCAACTTGTTATCAAATGACTTGCCATTGTCTGTTATTATATAACGAGGAATGCAAAAATGGTAGATGATATTGACTCGGATGAAATTTGCAACATTCTCTTTCTTTACCTCTTTAAGAGCAAAGGGTTCAGCCCATTTGGAGAAGTAATCTGTTGCAGCCAAGATGTACAAGTGTCCACCAGAAGATTTCGGCAACGGATCAACGACATCTAATCCCCATGCATCAAATGGCCAAGATGTGATGGTTGGGTGTAATACTTCGGACGACTGATGTACGAAATTTGCATGAAATTGGAAAGCCTTGCATCTTCGGGCGTAGTCCAAGCAATCTTTTACCATTGTTGGCCAGTAATATCACATCCTTTTTATGTGAAAGTGAAGCTTCGGTCCGGATTGATGTGACCCACATACTCCTGAATGTGCTTCTTGTAAAGCTTGGCACGCTTCTTCCTCCCCCAAACATCGCAAGAGTACTCCCTCAAATGATCTTCTGTATAATATATCCTTGTAGTAAAGGAAGGAAGCGGGGTGCACGACGATGAATTTCATTCCTTCTTCTTGAATTTTATGGCAAAATTCCATAACACAAATAGTCAATAATGGATTGTCTCCAGTCCTCCTTCACCGCTTCAGTGACAACAACGAGATTCTCAAACTTATTTTCTATATATTCATCCTCATTCGGTGGTAGTACTACCCATTTTTGACAGATAGTAACTTGTGCTTGATCTGGCAGAGTTAGTGTTGAAGCTAGAGTAGCCAATGCATCGGCTTTCTTATTTTCCTTCCTTGGTACATGTTGGAGGGTCACATCCCCAAGCCATCTTATTAGCTTTTGAGAATAATCATGATAGGGGCGCAGTTCAGGTTTCTTGACCTCATAGCTTCCCAAGAGTTGATTCATCACCAATTGAGAGTCACCCAAGACTTGCAATCGCAATTATTTCATGTCAATGGCCATCTCCAGCCCAAGTATTATAACGCTTGATATTCAGCGACATTATTGGAGCAATATTGCATCAAAGTAAATGAGTATGGTAGAACCTCTCCTTGCGAAGTGACAAATACTACGCCAGCCCCAGCTCCGCCACGATGTGCAGCACCGTCAAAGTACATCTTCCATAGATGTTGAACTTCAATGACCATTTTATCTTCATCAGGCAGTTCATCGGTTAACTTCCAATCATTAGGTATTGGGTGATCTTCCCGGAAATATGCTAATGCTTGTCCCTTTACGGCCCTTTAAGGGTTGTATACAATCTCAAATTGTTGAAACTGGAGATACCACCTTACTAATCGATCACTGAGGACTGGTTTTGACATCACAAATTTGATGGGATTTGCTCTAGATATAAGATGAACAATGTGAGCTTGAAAGTAGTGCTTCAATTTTTGAATTGAGAAGACTAACGCCAAACATAACTTTTCAAATGGCGAATAATTCAACTCATTTGGTGTCATCATTCTGCTTAAGTAATAAGGGAGTTTTCCTTCCCTTCATCATTCTCTTGATCCAGTAGCACTTCAACAGACCTTTTTTGTGCTGAAATATATAATATCAATGGCTTTCCAGACACATGGGCCACTAGAACTGGAGGTTTCATTAAATATGATTTGATGCTCTCAAAGGTGTTAGCACAAGCTCGATCCCACTTGAAAAGAGAACCCTTCTTCATGAGATGGCTAAACGGTTGGCATCTCCCAGCTAGGTTAGAGATGAATCTCCTAAGATACGGTAGCTTTCCTTGAAGTCTTTTTAATTCATGAATATTTTGAGGTTGGGGCATCTTCAAAATTGCTTCAACCTTGGCTTGATCGATTTCGATTCCCCTATGTCGCACAATGAAGCCCATAAACTTTCTAGAACTAACCCCAAAGGTACATTTCAATGCGTTCATTCTAAGTTGATATCTTCAAAGCAACTCGAACACCATTCTCAAATCTTTCAAGTGGTCGTTTCACTTTCTTGACTTCACCACCAAGTCATCAACATAACATTCAATATTTTTGTGGAGCAAGTCGTTAAAGATATTCTGCATAGCCCTTTGATAAGTGGCACCAACATTCTTCAAACCGAAAGGCATTACTTTGTAGCAATAAATTTCCTTGGGCGTACGAAATGTAGTGAGTTATTCATACTTTGGTGCCATGCAAATTTGGTTATAGCCTAATGAACCATCCATGAAAGACATCGTCTCGTAACCAGTGGTAGCATCAATCATCAACTCTGGGATGGGGATCGGAAACTCATCCTTAGGGAATGCGTTATTGAGATCCCTAAAGTCAACGCACACTCGAATTTGGCCATTCTTATTTCTCACTGGAACGATACTAGAAATCCATGTGGGGTATTTAACTTCACGAACAAAGCCATCTTCAATGAGTTTGTTGACTTAGTTTTCAATTAATGGGACTAAGTCTGGTCTGAAACGTCTTTGAGCCTGCTTAACAGGACAAACACTGTTCTTGACTCCAAGTTGATGGAATGCTACTTTGGGATCCAGTCCAGGCATCTCCCTATAACTACAAGCAAACACATCCTTATATTCTCTAAGTATATCCATGTAAGCGATTTCTTCATCAATTGTGAGGGAAGCACTTAGATAGGTCGGTCTTGGATCTTCTTCGGTGCCAAGATTAACTTCCTTCAGAGAGTTTATTGTGGCCTTCACTCCTTCTTCAAGTTCTGGAGGGGCATCCCAACATCTTCCTCCTCTCGAGGATCGCCATCATTGACCGCTATGTGATAACACCAGATGACATCCTCTAGCCTCTCGTTAACCTCCGTTTGAGATGAGGTATCGTTCTCACTTTGTGTACATGAAGATCCTACACTTTTTTCATCTTCGTCGCGTTCCTTGGTTTAAACCACAGTGTGTTTCTTTGCCTTCAGCATCTCCCCATACGAAACAACAAGGTTTATTTGTCTCCTCATTCTAGAAGGAATCAAACTTTGAAAATCTTTTCAGGTTTTGAACGAAGTGGGAATTCTCATGATCTGATAGTTTCTCTAGAACTTGCTCTTCTTCTTCAATGGGCCTAACCTTTCAAACACAGAAGTTCTCACAGTTGATTTCCCCAATCGGTCAAAGACA
>JACEIK010000640.1:318357-398045 GCA_018107945.1 Datura stramonium
TGAAAAATAAATATTTGTGATTGAAAAAAATGACAATTTTATTCTTGGTCGTTCCATACTTGCTCTTCTATATAATAGAAATTACTAATTTATTTATTTTAAATATAAGAGACATAGGGAGGTCTCCTTTTTAGTCAAATTCGATCAATGAAATATCTAAAGAAGGAGATCTCATGAGGTATCCTTTTATAATTATTTTTTTATTTTTTAAATCTTTAGAGACTGCATGAGATCTCTATTTTTTTCGAAATTTATGTGGAATTATTTTTATCATTCAGGACCTCCTGGGTTCTCCTTCTTTAAAAAAAAATTTAAAAGAAAAAATTAAGGGAAAAAGCGACCTCATTGAATCTCCTTTTGGAGACCTACCTTTGAGGTCTCTTTTTTTAGTTCTCTTTTTACAGTTTTTTTAGTAGTGGGATTTTGAGCTTGAACACATGCCAGGAGTGATGTGGATACTCAAAGCCAGGGGGCTGTCGCATATAAATTAACCTCCTCCTCTAGTCGACCTTGAAGAAATGCATCATTCATATCCAGTTGATGGATGGGCCAGCTGCGTGGAGTAGCAATGGCAAGAACTAAACGGACAATAGTCGGCATGACTACTAGACTAAGCATTGAATGATAGTCCAGTTTCAGAGCCGGGCGTTGTGTAAATCCTTTGGCAATCAGACGAGCCTTAAACCTGTCAATCGATCCATTAGGATGATGCTTTATATGAAATCGCCACTTACAATCAACCACATTCATCGAAGGACTGACTGGAACCAAATCCCATGTTCGGTTTCTAACTAGAGCATCATACTTAGATTTCATAGTTGTTCTCTAATGAGGATGAGGGTGGGCTTGTCTATATGTTCTAGATATGAAGGATGGAGACATTGAACTATTTCGATTTAAAACTGTTGGTCTTAGAATGTATAATTATAAAATGTGTAAGTGATCTGGTTGTTACTAGAACTTGTGGGGAAGATGGACTGGAAATCAGCGCGGGTTGTAAATGGAGGGGCTCGAGTGGTGAAGTGTGTGGTTTATAGCACAGGAGATTGGGGACGAGGGGTTCGGAGATGGTAAGTGAGTAAGGGGCGGTTTGGGGGAAGTCTAAAATCTAACGAGAAAGGTGTGGTAGGTTGAAATTGAAGGGAAGGGGACTAAACCTGTAGTTGAAATTGAATGTAATTGTTGTTGGTGGTGTTAGAATGACCAGCTTTGATGCATGTCTGTCTCATTTTATTGTGTGGGTCTCTACTGATGCATCATGCAAGTTCTATAATTTAGCAATGTTTCATCACCTATAATTGCTTGCATTTCCATCCAATCACCAGACTTCAATATGTGTCATAGCATCAGCATCTCATAAAATCAACTCTCCTTTTATCTGCACGGTGGGTGAAACAATGTATATATTTAATTTAATGTGATTTGACAGGATCAGTCAGTAAAAATTACACTATAAAGAGGTCCCGACCACGTTCCAGAAAAAGCACATAATCAAAGAAGTTGCCGTATAGAACACCACTATTAACCAAATTATTTTTAAAGGAATTTACTTTAGAAAGACAAAAGGGGGAAGGGGAAGAAACTGGAATTGAATGTAATAGTAAGACTTTTATGAATGGTAGGGGCCATGGTGTGATTACAAGTTGATGTCTCCCATTTGTGCAGATCAAATCTAGTGACGTTTTCATCATCCCCTTTTTGTCTTTCACTGAAAAAAGAGATCTTTAAGCATACTTTTGCCATTAATTCCAAAGTGAATTTGTGGGAGGCCAAATGCCACAATCTTTTTTAGTTTACCCATTTTAACAAAATTTCCTAACTTCAAAACGAAGGAAGAAAAGTATAACGTCTATTTACCTTCTTTTATTGATAAACAATTCTCGTTGATAAACATCTAAGTCCCTTTCTTTCTTTCTTTCTTTTTGTTTCAAACAATGTAAATAGACTTTTCTCTCTTATATTTCCTCGTTTAAAATTTGTTAAATTTTAAAAAGTACAAAAATTTTTTTTTAAATCTTATGCTCTTAAATTAAAAATATATAAAATGTATAAAAATATCTTTTTAATCATATAATCTTAAACATGTCATGTGAAAAGTTAAAATTTATTAGTTATAAAAAAAATACATTCTTTTCTAGACAAATTAAAAAGAAAAATAAAATAAAGAAAGCCCTAAGTTAGGTGTGGTCCACATCTAGGGTTCACAGTGGTGTACAAGAGTTTGAAATAGAGGCTGTGGGATTTTAGTGAGGTTTTACTTTCATCCCTAACAACTTGTTTGGATGGTTGTTACATATTATATTGGATTGTTATTAATTTAAATATAATATTTGTTTGAATTATAATTTAAATTTTATTATATTATNATAATAAAATATTTATTTTGTATAATGATTTATTTAGTGTGATCGCATCGTTATCTTATTTTTTTCTCTAAACTATTTTTTGGGTATTGAGGTTTTTCCACACACTGAAGGCTTGTTCTTGTCATAACAAAAGTATATTTGGATTTTTTACGTGATGTTGGCATGCAGGACAGCAAGGATGCTTCAACACCGATAACTTCAATGACAATTCTTACTACCTCTTCCAGAGATGATCCTGCTAATGGTTCTCTTTATAGGTGAGTTATTGGGAAATTACTTTACCTCTCTTTACTCGCCCTGACATTGTCTTCGCTGTTAGCAAACTTTTCCAATTCATGCATCAACCAAGTCAAGCTCACTAGAAAGCAGTCAAGCGTCTTCTTCACTATCTTCATGAAACTCCCATTTTGGCATCAAAATTGCCAATAAATAGGATTCTAGACTAGTTATTTTCTTTGATTCAGACTTACTTGGAGATCCTGATTCTCGTACCTCCACATCAGGCTATGTGCTTTTTCTAGGTGGTACTTTTATTTCTTGGTCATTTAAAAAGTAACGATATGTCTCCCGTTCATCCACAAAAGCTGAATGTTGTGTTGTGGCTGTAGAAACAAACTAGTTGTCTAATCTTCTTTGCGAGCTTCATTTTCCTCTTGATGGTGCTCCATTAGTCATTTGCGCCAATCCTGTTTTTCAAAGTCGGATGAAGCATGTTGCCATAGACTTACATTTTGCGTGGGATCAGGTGAAGAACAAAGAGATTGAAGTCAAACACTTACATGCTGCTGACCAAGTTGTTGATATACTCACAAAGCCCTTTCCACATACTTCTTTTAAGAAGCTCTTTCCTAAGTTGGGTGTGATTGATTCCATCACCAACTTGCGGGGGCGTAATAAGGACCGAATATATTCTCTTCCGGTGTTTTAGCTTCGTTTTTTTTAGTTTGTAAAATTAGAGTTATCTCAATCATTTCATGATTCTATTTTATCTCCCGTATTTATCATGTATAATCTCAGTGCATATCAAGATTCTATGTATCATCTGGGTAAACCCCTTTGTATACCTCACAATATAAGTTAATAAAATTCATTCTTTTAACAATGCTTTACTCTTTATGGTATCAGGGCTTCTCTAACTCTCGCAAGTCTATTCTTTGATAACTCATGTATTATCAACTACTATGGCCCCTAATGTTCCTGTAGTCAATTCTTATTCTAACAACAATGCCACGACTGTTCAATTAAATTTTGTCACACAGTTGCCCATCAAATTAGCTAGCAACCTTAATTTCTCTTTGTAGAAAGCTCAAATGTCAATGCTTATGCATGGCCACAATCTCTATGACAATCTCGATGGATCTATTGCTGCCCCTCCTCACACGCTATCTTAGAAAAATCAAGATATCGAAAATTCTGCATTTCTTGTTTGGTTTGTCAAGATCAGTTAATCCAAAATGTTATCTTGGCCTCTATTGAACCAACTCTTGCCATCACTGTAGCCGTTGCTTCCACTGCCAAAGTTGCATGGGACGCTATGCATATTGCATATGCAATCAAGTCTCAAGCAAGAATCTTTAGTTTGCGTGACCAACTGGTCCGTTTTACCAAAGACACTCACTCTGTTGCTGATTATCTCCATCAAGTTAGATCACTCTGTCATGAACTTGCAACTACTAGAGCATTGGTATCTAACCCTGAACCCATAGTTAAAATTCTCAGCGGACTTGAATTTGAATTTCATGAATTTTCTATCGCTATCCGTGCAAGAGATTCCACAATCTCTTATGAAAAATTATATGAAAAGCTACTCGACATCGAGCTTTTCATCAAGCATGATAAGGCTAGAAAATTACAGTCGCCTACAATCACCATTGCCATAGAACAACGAACATCTACAACTCCTCCTCGGAACAATGCCATAACAACAATAGGCATCAAGGTAACAATGCTGCTAATAATCAACCATGGCATGCACAACTATGACATTTACAAAAAACTCAATCACAACCAGACAACAACCTTCATTGCCAACTTTGTAATCATCCCGGTCACTTAGCCAAACTCTATTGTTCTCAGTTGAACAACCATTCTGAAGCCCGAGCTAACTTTGTTGGTTGCTTTAATCAATAGCAATCCCCTTGGATAGTTGACAGTAGGGCGACTCATCACGTTGCTTCTGATTTTTAGAGTTTAGCTACTGTGCATGACTACCACGGTCCAAAGAGATAGCAATAGAAAATGGTAATACCATTCCAATTACTCATAATGGTAATGCTAATATAAGTGCATCGAACTACGATTTCAAACTACTTAACATTTATTTCTCTGTCCATAAAAAGCAATTTTATTTGTCTCCAAATTTTATCGAGATAATCTAACATCCATTGATTTTTTCATTTTCATGACTTTGTGAAGGATCTGAGTATGGGGGTGCCTTTACTATGCGGGGAGAATAGAAATGGGATGTATGAGTGACCGTTGAGCAACACACGAAGTTTTCCTAAGTGTAATATGATTGTTCCTCTCAACTTGTGGTATCAACACTTAGGACATCCTAATCATCATGTTTTGAATAAAATTTTGCATAAGTTTTCCATTTCTGTCTCTCATTCTAGAACAATTTCAAGTTGTAATTCATGTTATTTAAATAAAATGCACAAGTTGACATTTTCTGAAAATACTTTACAAACCCAAAGGCCCTTGTAGATTCTTTATAGTGATTTATGGGGTCCTTCGCCTGTTTTGTCAATTGATAAAATAAATATTATTTTATTCATTGATAAATTCACTAAATACATATGATTGTTCACTCTAAAATAAAAAAAGAAAGTCCTGGACATTTTTCAAACTTCACATCCATTACTTGAAAAACTTTTCCAAAAAAAATTTTATACTTGTATATTGATGGTGGTGGGAATTTCAAAGTTTGTCATCTTATTTAAAGTCACATAGTACTGAACATTTAGTGTCACCTACATATACACTACAACGAGTAGCTCTGGTTGAATGCTGACATAGACGTGTTATTGAGATTGTCAGAAGTTTGTTACATCAAACTTCATTACCATCACCTTTTTGGAGTTTTCCTTGTCATAAAGCCATCTATCTTATAAATAGACAAACCACTCCAAATTTAAAAGATAAGTGCCCCGTATGAGATTCTATTTCAAGATACACCCAAATATGATTTCATTAAGTTTTTGGTCGTCTATGCTACTCATGGCTTAAACCTTATGCTAGGAATAAATTAGAGCCTCGTTCAACTCCATGTGTTTGTTTAAAATTTTTAAATAAATATTATTGCCACCAATGGTTTGATCCACTAAAGTTAAAAATTTATTTGTCCAGATATGTTCTATTTTTGGAAGACAATTTTCCTTTCAAAAATATGTTTTCTCACTTAAAAAATAAAAACAAAATAGATATATCTTGGGAAAACTGTTTTGTAGAACATACTTTAAAGGATAATCTTTGGATTCAAATGTTTGTTATCAGCTTTCAAATCTAGTTGTGCCACTACCCACACATTCACTCTCTCCCTCTCTGCAACACATGACACCTCCATCAACTCAGGTAATTCTCAATCTTCTTTTCCAGTTAATAAAAGTCACCCACCAATACCTTCAGTTTCAGCACCACAACAGTCTCTTTCTTTGCCCCGACCTACTACACCTTTCCCCTTAGATTCTAGACTTCGCCCAAACTATCTCTTATTCACTTACCATCGCGGAACCCCTCGTCCCTAATCTCTTGTGCTACAAATCAAATACACTTCACAAACCAAGCCCCTCAATTTACAACCCACAGTGATTTCCAACTCATCTTCCCCATAAGTTCCAATAATAACCAAACCACCTACATATCTTATGATCACACATTCTAAGACCAACAGTCTTAAACCAAAACAATTTAATATTATTGTCCAATCCTCTCTATCCTTCATACCTAGAACATATAGACAAGCCCACCCTCATCCTTATCGGAGAATAACTATGAAATCTGAGTATGATGCTCTAGTTAAAAATCGAACATCGAATTTGGTTTCATTTAGTCCTTCGATGAATGTGGTTGATTATAAGTGGCTATTTCATATAAAGCATCATTCTAATGGATCAATTGATATGTTTAAGCCTCATTTGGATGCCAAAGGATTTACACAGCACCCTAGTCTAGACTATCATTCAATGTTTAGTCTAGTAGTCAAGCCGACTACTGTTCATTTAGTTCTTACCATTGATACTCAAAGCAATTGTCCCGTCCATCAACTAGATGTGAGCAATGCATTTCTTCAAGGTCGACTAGAGGAGGAGGTTTATATGCGATGACCCCCTGGTTTTATGGATCCACATCACTCCTTGCATGTGTGCAAGCTCAACAAAGTCATTTATGGCTTGAAATAAGCACCTCGTGCTTGGTATACTAACCTCAAGAACTATTTGGTAACTGTTGGGTTTATGAAGTCTCAGTCAGATTCTTCTTTATTCATTTTACACAATTTTTTACTGTTTCTATACTTGTTTATGTGGATGAAGTAATCATTACTAGTAATCAGTATTGAGGTGTAAAATATATCATGGATCGTCTCTCTCATCGATTTTCATTAAAGGATCTTGATTTTCTAAATTATTTTCTGGGTATTGAGGTTCTTCCACACACTAAAGTCTTGTTCTTATCACAACAAAAGTATATTTTGGATTTGTTACAACATCAACAAGGGTGATCCAACACCAATTACTTCCACGATAGTTCTTATTATCTCTTCCAGAGATGATCGTATTGATGGTTCTCTTTATAGGCGAGTTATGGGGACATTACACTACCTCTCTTTTACTCGCCTTGATATTGCCTTCACGGTTAGTAAGCTTTTCCAATTTATGCATCAACCAAGTCAAGCTCACTGGAAAGAAATCAAGCGTCTTCTTGACTATCTTCATGAAACTCCCTATTTTGGCATCAATAGTGCCAATAAACAGGATTCTAGACTAGTTATTTTCTCTGATTCAGACTGGATTGTAGATCCTGATGATCGTACCTCCACATTAGGCTATGTTCTTTTTCTAGGTGGTACTTCTATTTCTTGATCGTTTAAAAAGCAACGATATGTCTTTCGTTCATCCACAGAAGCTGAATGCCATGTTGTGGTTGTAGAAACAAACTGGTTCTCTAATCTTCTTTGTGAGCTTCATTTTCCTCTTGATGGTGCTCCAACAGTCTTTTGTTACAACGTTAGCACTACATATATTTGTCAAAGACTTTCCTTTGTGCGGGATTAGGTGTAGAACAAAGAGATTGAAGTCAAACACTTACATGCTGCTAACCAAGTTGCTAATATACTCACCAAGCCCCTGCCACGTGCTTCTTTTGAGCGGTTCTTTCCCAAGTTGGATGTGGTTGATAACAACACCAACTTGCAGGGGTATAATAAGGGTTGAATATATTCTCTTCCTTTATTTTAGCTTCGGTTGTTTAGTTTGTAGAATTTGAGTTTATCTCAATCACTTCATGGTTCTATTTTATCTCCTGTAGTTATCATGTACAGTTTCTGTGTATATCAGGATTCTATGTATCATCTGGGTAAACCATTTTATATACCACATAACACAATTTAATTAAATTCATTCCTTTAACATCGCTTTAATTTTAATAAGTGGGAAGTAGTGGCACATAATGACCAATTTTGAAAAATTACTCTTTCATCTAAGGATGCTTAATTGCCACACTAATCATTTGAGGGAGGTGAGATTTTTCCAGATGGGTAGTTTGTCTAAGATGAATGCCTCCTAAATAATAACAGAGGTATGCAAAGATAGACCTAAACTAAGATTATGATCGTGATCATAATGGTATAAGACTTTATGATCCTTTGATTACATACTGAATATAGATTCACTAGCTAAATCAAATCCTTGCATATTCATTTTGTTATTACAACCTTCCATTTTAATATCAAAAATCAGAAGCTACACGCAAATTTTCATTGGACCGCAATTGATTTTAACAATAATGATTATTCATTTAAGTTTTCAGATAGCACCATTAGATTTTCAGCAAGGTTTGAGCTTTGTATGTACGTATTCCTATGAATCGATTAAATATTTTTGTGTATATCATTACAGATATCAATACTTTTTTGTTCCTATTAACACAACATCCCTTTTTTTTGCTTTGCCAGAACTAGTGCAAAAGTAGGTGCTCTTCTTCCTGGTTTTCCTTAGTTACTGGGGGAATTTTGGGGAAAACTTATTTTTGGACACCTTTTCGTGTGGGAGGCCTTGTTAACCTCTATATTCATTCCTTATTAGTGCACTGCATTTTTAAATATTTTTTGTTGAATCGGCCCGTGTTGGATCCATTAATATACCAATAATCAAGTATTCGGCAATTGGTGGAATACATTAGCCGATTTGATACATTAATACATGTTTCTAGACCCATTCCAATCTTGTTTAGCTTGGATAACTTCCCCTTTTTCAAAATATTGTAAAGTAAGTAGACTCCTTTCACCCTTCTTCAATGTCTACCCAACGACCTATGTTAATGTTTTGGAAAGGGAATATTCTCTTTTGTAACAAATTGACCCACAATACGGACTAATATATATTCATACATGTAAGCATAAGTAAGATCTATTCATAGTGGGTCAGTCCCCCACAACCGATTTTTCCATTTTTAAGAATGTATTTGGGTCTATAATAATATGGCTGAAATTCCTAGCTCTTAATCAAAGACCTCGAAGTCAGAGCCCTAAAAAAAGAAAACCTCTCGGTAGAGAGCATTCTATGGCCTACCTAACAAGTATTCAAATTAGTCAAGTCGGTGAACATGCATTAATTTTCTCTGTTTGTCTCGTTTGATTCACCCTTCATGCAACCTAATAGGGAAATGAAAGTCTTTTGCTTTAATTTGTGAAAACTGAAACAAACATGCTTTTCAATTCTTCTCGAGACATATTTACAGAAAAAAAAAAGTAGCTAAAAAGGGAAAGAAAAGACAAAAACAACTCTTCTATTAGAAAAAAATTGTACTCAGAACTCAAGATGCTGCATATTGGAGGTTAGTGATTGGATGGAAATGAAAGCAATTATAGATTTGTGTGTGAACATTTCTGAACTACAGAATTGGCATGACTGCATTTATTAAAGTGCATCAGTTGAGGACCCACACAATAATATAAAGATGCATCAAGTTGGATCACTCGATCTTTACCCTCTATAAGTAGCTGACATATTTCTGAATTCTATGCCTAACAAAGCAGAGACTTCCACAATCTTAACTAGTAATCTTGTACTCCCTTCCCCTCCAACCCCACTAGAAAAAGACTCCATTTCCCTAAAAACAAAGTTGTAGTGTTAGAAAATGGCTCCGGTGCGAAGTTTTCCTGTTAAGGTTAGTGTCATTGATGATGTCTGAGAACTGAAAAAGATTAAGCCATCTTCTATTCCTGAAAGATTTGTAAGAGACATGATAGAAAGACCAAACTTGCCACAGTTACTACTCCATCTTCCTGCAGTAACCTTAACATTCCTGTTATTGATTTGTCCAAAATCTTGAACAGCCAGGATTTCCACTATGAAATCATGAAGCTTTCTACTTCCTGTGAAGAGTGGGGATTCTTTCAGGTATATTACTTGTGTTTACAACATAGTGATTACAAAATTATTGGGCTTCTAATTTTGGTTTTTATCATTGTTATAGGTGACCAACCATGGGATTGACTTGGACTTGCTTGAAAAGATGGAGAAAATAGCCATGGAGTTCTTCATGCTACCTTTAGAGGAGAAACAAAAATATCCAATGACTCCTGGAACAGTTCAAGGTTATGGTCAAGCTTTTGTCTTCTTAGAAGATCAAAAACTTGACTGGTGTAACATGTTTGCCCTTGGTGTGGAATCCCATTTCATTAGGAACCTAAAACTCTGGCCAACAAAGCCACTTGATTTCAGGTAAGCCTAACCTTCAGCTACAGAAAAAAAATCTGAAAAATACAACTGTTGGATAAGAAAATGAAAATGGGGACCACCTTAGATTGACTACTAGTTTAAACAAGAAAAGTTTATTTATTTATTTATTTTGTATCGGTGCTGTCCGGCCAATTTATGCACACCTGATTGTACACTCTCACCCGCACAAGTACTGAGCAGCTCTGAAATAAAGGTTTAGGTAGATGGAAAATAAAATCATCTAGCGCTATTGGAATTTGAATCCCGATACACTCTCTAAATCACACTCTTGGAAGCTTACTGTTCGCTCTTTGTGCAGTGAAACGGTAGATATATACTCAACAGAGATAAGAAAACTATGCAATAATTTGTTAAAATACATAGCAATAAGTCTTGGACTGAAAGAGGATATTTTTGAAGAAATGTTTGGAGTAGCTGTACAANTATAGGGGAAAACTTACTTGGTAACAAAGTTACAAACCCTAACTTTCCTTCTAAGAAATAGACATTCACCATAAATAGAAAATATATTTATAACAAATTCATTTTTCATAGGTTAAAAATATTTTTGACCCTTTTCCTATTATTAAATTATATTTTGGCTCTATCATAAATACCCCTCCATTCTTTCTTTATTTTCCTACAATTCTCTCATTCTTTCTCAATAGATTTTCTAATTATCCAAGGGCTATCAAATTCTTTCTGTGAAATGGTTAATTATTTGGAGCGACGTTCGAAGTTACAACATTTATTTTGTGGCTTACGATCATAATCATCTGCTTTTACAAGATACTTGGTACACTTATTTTATCTCTTCATTTATTTAATTTTCATATTTATTTTATTTTATTTCAACTAAAATTCATATTTAATTTTATTACACTTTTAAAATTATGGCTTTTAAAAAATTATTAGGCATGACTATTCCTTCACTCTCATTTACTGGAAAGAGTAGTAAAGATGCTAGCTCTAGTAAATATAAAATTAGAGTTAGAAAAAATACTGAAGATCTTACCCATGTTGACGAAACTTCTTAGACCCAACATCCCGGCCTTCATAATACGAATGATTTATTAGATAATGAAATCTTAGAAAGAATTTATGAAAATCTTGAGGAACAACAAGAGGAAGAATTAGAAGAAAATGAATTAGTCGAAACACCAACTAGTGGAGTTGGTCTCCCCTCTTTACCTCCTATTAGAGAAAAGATTATTGTGCAATGTCAAAAAAAGTTACTTGTATGTCTATTTATAACTCTATATGAAGATACTACTTTTATCACATGTAATAAATGTAAAAAAAAAAAATACACATAGATCCTATGGAGGATCAGGTGGGACGGGGGGTTTAACAAGACACTTGATGAAATGTTGTAAAGCGCAATGACTTTAGGTTTGAATAAAAGTTGGTTTTGACCCTAATCCTAGATGTGTTTGAGCCTCACTAAATCTAGTGGGAGTTCTAACATGGTCCAATAAATGTTAAATCACTGAATTATGTTACGTCTATATAACAAAGACAAGGATCGTAAAAAATTAGCAAAATTTACATAAGTTGTCTCTAAATCAAACAACCCGTAATTGTTGTTTACTTTGTGGATTATTTTTATAGTGTATACGGGGAATAAATACTAGTTAGGAAACTTAGTGATATTTCCTTAGCAAAAGAAAACGTATAGCAATCACGACTTGTGTCATCAATCATGAAAAATCCTCAAAAAATAGATAAATTCTCTTTTGTTCACAGTCTAGATATCCTCCAAAAGTTAGAGAGCATTTTTTTTTGTTAAATCCTAGACATCATATTGTAGATAATAAAATATTATTAAATTTAATAAATTTAAATTGTATTAAATTAAAGATATATTAGTTCAAATAAATATNATATTAGTTCAAATAAATATTACGGATTAATATAATTGGATTAACCATTTGAGTCCATTAAATATGAATTTGAGTAATGGTCCAATTTTCTTGGGTTAGTCTATCGAATTGGGCCACAAATGATAAGCCCATTTTAAGGAGCCCAAGTTGTCATCTTCCTAGAGGCCCAAATTGGTGCCACATGTCAAATGACGTATCACGCCAAGTCAAATGAAAGAGGCAATAGGATCATGCCACATGTCAAAATGACACAGCACGCCTACTCAAATCAAAGGTCAATGAAAATGCGTCACGTGTATAAATGACATGTTCCGACCAATCGAATATCGACATGTCAACTTAAATCTGATTGGTTGAAATAAGTTCGTCCTTATCGCAACTCTTCCATACTACAACTATAATAGGGGTCTCATAATTCAGAAAAGGGGACCAGAATTCCAACGACAAGCCAAAGAGAGCTCGTGGATCGAACGCTGCAGATTTCTATACAAGATATAAGCATTCAAGTACTCCAGTTTTTCTATACAAGTTTCAAGGATCAAGACGAAAATTCAAGAACAAACTTCAAGCTCTTGAATTTAGACACGAATCAAGATCGAGACTACTAGATTCAAGATCGAGACTACTAGATGCAAGATCAAGTACAAGTACAAGATCAAGATCAAGCTCAAAAGCTCTTGAATTCAAGTACAAGTCAAGATCAAATTCATCAAGTTCAAGATTAAGCTCAAAAGCCCTTGAATTTATATTTGAAAGGAAGAATCAAAGGATTAATAAATATTGTAACACTAATATTCATAATAAATACTACGATTATCGCGATATTTTTCCTCCTGATTATTATTTTCTAGATGCGAGATTTTATTGTCTACAAATTGGCACGCCCAGTGGGACAATTTCTACCTCTCATCTCATCTTTTCAATCTTCAAAGATTAAGAACATCGAAACATTGAAATGACTTCCAATAATATCAACTCCAATTCAACTTCTCCCGAGATTGCTAACTCCAAGTTCTCTGCTGAGGTGGAAAGCATCCCCGATGTTACTTTTGGAAGTTTTAGACCCATCACGAGAAGCAAAGAAATCATGTTAGGACAACAAGCACTCCAAGTGCCGTCTGCATCAACTCCAATCTTTGGATATTCATCCCCAAAAGGAGAAAGATCCTCTACCAACACATCAAAAGAAGAAGGCAATGTTGCTGAGAGAATCAAGAAGACTTTGGCTCTACCTGACCTCTCTAGATCCAAGAACTCTGCTACGAAGGGAGATGATAATACTTCGAGCGGTGGGTCTTCTTCACTGACACCACATCAGGTGAGCCCGTCAAAAATCAATTTATGTGATAATCCATGTTATTCTCCAACATCTCCAACAATCATGCAAGCGATGGTAACCGACACTTCATCAATGGAGGAGCAACTAGCGAACTTGACAAAGGTAATTGAAGGTCTGACCAAGTATGTGCAAAATCAAGATGCTCGGATTGAGAAGTTGATGAACAAAGTGGACGGCCTAGTGGAAGGAGAATCTGGTCATGCACCTGGAAAGGCTCCAAAAGTTCAAGAGACTGAAACTCCCGCGAAACATGCATCACCCACTGAGGAAATTCCAGTTTCTTCTGAAGGGATGATTCCGCTGGACCAGCTGAAGGAATTTGTTGAAGGGACTATCA
Organism: Datura stramonium; assembly: GCA_018107945.1. Taxonomy (NCBI): domain Eukaryota; kingdom Viridiplantae; phylum Streptophyta; class Magnoliopsida; order Solanales; family Solanaceae; genus Datura; species Datura stramonium. The sequence goes on from JACEIK010000640.1 coordinate 332,223, forward strand.
AGAACAAGTATGAAGTTACTTCCAAGTCCTCTCTTATGTATGCAAAACCATACACCATAAAAATTGATAGCCTCAAGATGCCTGCCGGTTATCAGCCTCCCAAATTTCAGCAATTTGAAGGCAAAGGGAAGCCGAAGCAGCATATTGCACACTTTATCGAAACATGTAATAATGCGGGAACCTATGGGGATTACCTTGTTAAGCAGTTTGTCCGCTCCCTCAAAGGGAGTGCTTTCGATTAGTACACAGATCTTGAGCCTAATTCTATTGATAGTTGGGGGCAACTGGAGCAGGAGTTTCTTAATCACTTCTACAGCATAAGGCATACGGTGAGCATGGTGGAACTCACAAATACTCGCCAAATGAAGGATGAACCGATAATTAATTTCATCAATCGTTGGATAAATGCAAGCTTAAATTGCAAAATAAACTCAGTGAAGCTTTTGCAATAGAGATGTGTATCTAAGGAATGCACTGGGAACTTCTCTACATCTTGCAGGGAATTAAACCAAGGTCTTTTGAAGAGTTAGCTACTTGTGCTCATGACATGGAATTGAGCATGTCTTCTACTAGAAATGGAGTGATGTCTGCTTTTGACCCTCGTAAAGGGAAGGACAAATAAGAACCCAAGAGATGGAGCAAGTTTGTACCCAAGGGTGACAATAAAAAATCCATGAACGCCGATGTATCACCTGTGAAGTTTCCTACAAAGGTGAGCAGGAAGCAGAGTATGAAAAAAACTTCTTCTCGAGGTAACCAAAAATAAAAAATTAACCTTGAAGGAAATGCAAGAAAGGGAATACCCCCTCCTTGATTCTGATGTCCCTAAAATTTTGATGAACTACTTGAGTTAGAACTCATTGAATTGCCATAGATGAAGCAACCCAATGAAGCTGGACGAATAAATGATCCAAATTATTGCAAGTATCATCGTCTTGTCGGTCACCCTCTTGAGAAGTGTTTCATTTTCAAGGACAAAATTATGCAGCTGGCTAATGAGAAGAAGATCGTGCTTGAGAATGATAAGGCAAGTTCTAATCAAACATCTATCACCTTTGGTTCTCTTGACCCGGTCCAAATATGAAACTATGAAGAGCGTAAAGAAAGACCATTAAAGCAAGGTAAAACCCAAGTTGATGAAGATGATGATGAGAGTTGGATTCTGGTGACTAGACGGAGACGCTCCAAAGTATGCCCACAGAAGGAATCGTCTAAACAACTAACAAGAAAGAAGATAGTGAGAAGACCAAGGAATCAAAAATATGTTGAATAGTCAAAGAAACCAAAGGTGGAGGTGTGGTACCATTAGAAACCACGACATCCTGTGACTTTGGAGGAATTCCTACCAAGTGGGTTCTACATGACGATTGCTCAAAACAACATCAAGGCATCATGCTTTAATACCGACGAAGAGGTGAAAAATGAAAGTCTATCAACATTGTCTTCATCGTCGTCGGAAAAGCTTTCTGAGCCTTCTCTTCAAGAAGTTCACGCATGTGATACAAAAATCACATTTACAGATGACAATCTTCTACTTGGCGAAATACTGCACAATCGTCCTTTATATGTGGTGGGTTACACGCTTGAGAAGAGGATAAATAGAATCTTGATAGATGATGGATCTGGAGTTAACATTCTTCCTATTCGCACCACGAAGGAACTCGACATCTCACCTGAGGAACTTTCTGAGAGTCGCTTGATGATTCAAGGATTCAATCAAGGGGGAAAAAGGGCCATAGGTGCTATCAAGCTATAGATCAGCATTGAAGATCTGTGATCGAGTGCATGGATGCATGTAATCGACGCAAAGACTTCATATAATATGTTGCTTGAAAGGCCTTGAATACACGAGAATAAAATAGTTCCCTCCTCCTACTGCCAATGTTTGAGTATCTCGAAGGTGGAGTCAAGAAGAAGATAGTTGTTGATGATATGCCATTTGCAGAAGCTGAATCACATTTCGCCGATGCAAAGTTCTACTTAAAAAACTACATTGTGAAAGAAGTGAAAGTCGATAATGTCGCAACTAAAAGAGCTGATGCGATTGCAGAAAATGTTAAAGTTGGCAATGAGGAGCTGCACTCCCTTTCAAATAAAGGGAACATTGTGCCTCTGAAAAAGAAGATAACACATGTACTCCGCTATGTACCAAAGGTGAAGAAAGAGGAAGGTCAATCATCCGATACCCAAACAAGTGTACCAAAGGGGCTAACCTTCCCTGTCAGACAGATAGACGCGATTAATTTATCCTCTAAGCTACTTGGAGAGATCATGGTTCAAGATGCTCCGAAAAATGTGGCACTCCCTACAAAATGCACAAATGAAGGTTTTGATCCAAATGCCTATAAGTTATTTGCAAAGGTTGGGTAAAACTCCAAAGAACCATCGAAGTTAGGGAAACTCCCTTCAGAAACTTCCATCAGGAAATCACGTGAGGGTTTGGGGTATAAGCAACCACCCACAATTCGTATCTCCATAAGAAGAGCGATTGCCAATCACATTACTATCGTAGACGAATCTAGTGCGGCTGACAAAAGACCTTTTGTCTTTGACCGATTGGGGAAATCAACTGTGAGAACTTCTGTGTTTGAAAGGTTAGGCCCATTGAAGAAGAAGAGCAAGTTCTAGAGAAACTATCAGATCATGAGAATTCCGCCGTTCAAAACCTGAAAAAGATTTTCAAAAAGTTTGATTCCTTCTAGAATAAGGAATAAATAAACAGCATTGTTTCGTATGGGGAGATGCTGAAGGCAAGGAAAACACACTGTGGTTTAAACCAAGGAACGCGACGAAGATGAAAAAAGTGTAGGATCTTCATGTACACAAAGTGAGAACGATACCTCATCTCAAACGGAGGTTAACGAGAGGCTAGAGGATGTCATCTGGTGTTATCACATAGCGGTCAATGATGGCGATCCTCGAGAGGAGGAAGATGTTGGGATGCCCCTCCAGAACTTGAAGAAGGAGTGAAGGCCACAATAAACTCTCTGAAGGAAGTTAATCTTGGCACCGAAGAAGATCCAAGACCGACCTATCTAAGTGCTTCCCTCACAATTGATGAAGAAATCATACATGGATATACTCATAGAATATAAGGATGTGTTTGCTTGTAGTTATAGGGAGATGCCTGGACTGGATCCCAAAGTAGCATTCCATCAACTTGGAGTCAAGAGAGGTTTGTCAGTTAAGCGGAGAGGCTCAAAAGACGTTTTCAGACCAGACTTAGTCCCATTAATTGAAAACTAAGTCAACAAACTCATTGAAGATGGCTTTGTTCGTGAAGTTAAATACCCCACATGGATTTCTAGTATCGTTCCAGTGAGAAATAAGAATGGCCAAATTCGAGTGTGCGTTGACTTTAGGGATCTCAATAACGCATTCCCTAAGGATGAGTTTCGATCCCCATCGGAAGTTGATGATTGATGCTACCACTGGTTACGAGACGATGTCTTTCATGGATGGTTCATTAGGCTATAACCAAATTTGCATGGCACCAAAGTATGAATACTCACTACATTTCGTACGCTAGGAAATTTATTGCTACAAAGTAATGCCTTTCGGTTTGAAGAATGTTGGTGCCACTTATCAAAGGGCTATGCAGAATATCTTTAACGACTTGCTCCACAAAAATATTGAATGTTATGTTGATGACTTGGTGAGATCAGAAAGTGAAACGACCACTTGAAAGATTTGAGAATGGTGTTCGAGTTGCTTTGAAGATATCAACTTAGAATGAACGCATTGAAATGTACCTTTGGGGTTAGTTCTAGAAAGTTTCTGGGCTTTATTATGCGACATAGGGGAATCGAAATCGATCAAGCCAAGGTTAGTAATTTTGAAGATGCCCCAACCTCAAAATATTCATGAATTAAAAAGACTTCAAGGAAGGCTAGCGTATCTTAGGAGATTCATCTCTAACCTAGCTGGGAGATGCCAACCGTTTAGCCATCTCATGAAGAAGGGTTCTCTTTTCAAGTGGGATCGAGCTTGTGCTAACACCTTTGAGAGCATCAAATCATATTTAATGAAACCTCCAGTTCTAGTGGCCCATGTGTCTGGAAAGCCATTGATATTATATATTTCAGCACAAAAAGGTCTGTTGAAGTACTCTTGGATCAAGAGAATGATGAAGGGAAGGAAAACTCCCTTATTACTTAAGCAGAATGATGACACCAAATGAGTTGAATTATTCGCCATTTGAAAAGTTATGTTTGGCGTTAGTCTTCTCAATTCAAAAATTGAAGCACTACTTTCAAGCTCACATTGTTCATCTTATATCTAGAGCAAATCCCATCAAATTTGTGATGTCAAAACCAGTCCTCAGTGATCGATTAGTAAGGTGGTATCTCCAGTTTCAACAATTTGAGGTTGTGTACATCCCTTAAGGGCCGTAAAGGGACAAGCATTAGCATATTTCCGGGAAGATCACCCAATACCTAATGATTGGAAGTTAACCGATGAACTGCCTGATGAAGATAAAATGGTCATTGAAGTTCTTATCTATGGAAGATGTACTTTGACGGTGCTGCACATCGTGGCGGAGCTGGGGCTGGCGTAGTATTTGTCACTTCGCAAGGAGAGGTTCTACCATACTCATTTACTTTGATGCAATATTGCTCCAATAATGTCGCTGAATATCAAGCGTTATAATACTTGGGCTGGAGATGGCCATTGACATGAAATAATTGCGATTGCAAGTCTTGGGTGACTCTCAGGTGGTGATGAATCAACTCTTGGGAAGCTATGAGGTCAAGAAACCTGAACTGCGCCCCTATCATGATTATTCTCAAAAGCTAATAAGATGGCTTGGGGATGTGACCCTCCAACATGTACCAAGGAAGGAAAATAAGAAAGCCGATGCATTGGCTACTCTAGCTTCAACACTAACTCTGCCAGATCAAGCACAAGTTACTATCTGTCAAATGGGTAAATAATACTACCACCGAATGAGGATGAATATATAGAAAATAAGTTTGAGAATCTCGTTGTTGTCAGAGCGGTGAAGGAGGACTGGAGACAATCCATTATTGACTATTTGTGTTATGGAATTTTGCCATAAATTCAGAAGAAGGAATGAAATTCATCGTCGTGCACCCTTCCTTCCTTTACTACAAGGATATATTATACAGAAGATTTGAAGGAGTACTCTTGCGATGTTTGGGGGAGGAAGAAGCGTGCCAAGCTTTACAAGAAGCACATTCAGGAGTATGTGGGTCACATCAATCCGGACCGAAGCTTCACTTTCACATAAAAAGGATGTGATATTACTGGCCAACAATGGTAAAAGATTGCTTGGACTACGCCCGAAAAGATGCAAGGCTTTCAATTTCATGCAAATTTCGTACATCAGTCGTCCAGTATTACACCCAACCATCACATCTTGGCCATTTGATGCATCAGGATTAGATGTCGTTGATCACGTGGTTCTGGTGGACACTTTTACATCTTGGCTGCAACAGATTACTTCTCCAAATGGGCTGAACCCTTTGCTCTTAAAGGAGTAAAAAAGAGAATGTTGCAAATTTCATCCGAGTCAATATCATCTACCATTTTTGCATTCCTCGTTATATAATAACAGACAATGGTAGGCCATTTGATAACAAGTTGATGAATAAAATTTGTGAGTTTTTTGGTTTCAAGCTGCATAAATCTTCTATGTATCATACTGCCTCAATGGTCTAGGAAGCATTTAATAAGACTTTGTGCAACTTGTTGAAAAATATCGTCTCCAAGTCCAAACGGGATTGGCATGAACGGATGGAGGAAGCTTTGTGGGCATATAGGGCGACTCACCGCATCGACACAAGCGACGCCATATAGCTTGCTTATGGAGTTGAAGCAGTCTTACCACTTGAGCGCCAAATACCTTCTTTAAGGCTTGGTATTCAAGAAGGGATCACCGAAGAAGAAAATGCTCGTTTACGGCTTGCATAGTTAGAAGCACTTGATGAGAAGAGATCGGAGGCTCAACAAAATTTGGAATGCTATCAAGCTCGTCTATCTCGTGCTTTCAACAAAAAGGTTCGCTTGAGATGCTTTCAAGTAGGTGATCAAGTCCTGGCGATGGAAGGCCTATCATCACTTCTCGTAAGTACGGGGAAATTCACCTCAAAGTGGAATGGACCATACATCATACAAGAAGCATATGCAAGTGGCACTTACAATCTTGTTGACGCAGATGTCATGAGGATTGATCCTATTAACACAAAGTTCTTGAAAAGATACTATCCTTGAAGCAAGAAAACACTCCTTAAGGCATGAGCATAAACTGCATGTCACTCCTGGCCCATAAAGTATAAATTGTGCACGGCTTTATTTAAAAAAAGAAAAAAAAAAAGAGGTCCGCTAGATTGAAAACCTCGCAAGAGACGATCTGGGCAAAAAATTGAGACACAAAAAAAAACTCACTCTTTATGAACTACGGAATGACTTGATCCTCTTCACCGAAGTACTATGCACCTTAGAGTTTCATTCTAAATTCAATCTCATGAGTTTAAAAGAATATCCACTCAAGTGATGTTTAAGAAGAAAAAGGTGATGAGTTAAAATTCACCTAACCAACACATGAAAATCAAATTGAGAGGGGTTCGTTCTTTTCAACTTCGAACCTTCATTAAATCTTGATGGTTCAATATAAATGGGGGCAAGCCTCCGTGAGGAATCAGTTTTCCCAAACAAGATGACTACATTTTCAGCGAGTTATCAAATCTGCAAGTCATAGTCCGTAGGTTTGCAAAGCCTTTAAGTTGAAGATTTAAAACCACTATGTAGGTAAATTTGAGATTTGTTAACTTTTCAGCATTCAAAGATGATTTCAAATATATCTATAATCTGGGACTTTCTCGATGGTTTTAAAAATTTGAATTTAATTTTATATTAAATGTTTTAGTAGTTTGAAACTATTTTGAGCTGAGTTCTTGCTAAGTTTTTTTAGGATTTTATATTTTTTTTAACTTGGTGTGTGCGCGCGGAATCGAAATTGTTAGCGGATCAACATTCAAAGTTTATTTCAGAAAGTAAAAAATAATTATTCGAAGCAAAAAGGAAATAGACTTTATTCATAATAAGAGTATCCACTGATGAATTGAAAGAAATAAAAAAAACTAGCAAAATCTTGAGACTAATCTAAACATAGTTTCATGTAGTCTTGGCGCATAGCTTCCAGGCGTTCCTTCTTCTGCTCTAAATCGGTCAAGTCGTCAGAATTCAGTAAATCTGCATCATTGCATGCATCAAAATCCTTTTCAGCAGTTGAGACCCCTAATTTTGCTTCCCAGCTTTCTCTCTCTGTAGCGTCTAATAGGATTTCTGGATCCTTCTCTTTTATGCGCAGCTTCTCTATCTTCTCTTTCACCTCGTTTAGATATTGAAGAATGAAACTTTTCTCAATCTTATCATATTCTTCAAGCATGGCATTTGAAAGACGTTCCCCAGCTGTTATGGAAAACTCTTTTCTTGCAGCTTCCATATCCCATATCATGTAGGGTCGATTGTGCCTGATCATATAGAAGCAAGCTCAGGACTTCCATAATTTCATAAAAGGGGAAACATCCACACCCTTGCCATCCATCTCGTCAAGAATCACTTGGACTTCTTCTTTAAGAGAGGAAGCACAATCTACATCACTTCCAGAAAGCTTGCCCCAGTTACGGTCAAAGTTCGGAAATAAACATCTTTCGGTAGCTTAGGAAAACCTTCTTTCCGTCAAACACGGACACTGCGGTCTGTTGGATGCTTTTGTAAATCGGGAGCTCGATCTTGCTCTCACTCTATCACGAGGAGCAAAAAGTTGCCTCTTTCGATTTTCCTGTAGAAGGTGACTTTATTGGGTTTGGACTAAAAATAGATTCACCACTTTTCTGCGACCTTCTCGTGGCAATGCTCCGCTACTATTTGACTATAGAGGCAAAACAAGAAATTAATAAAAGCTATTGTAGACATATTAGGTAAACTAAAAGTTGTTAGCATACCTCTTTAATAAGAACGATCAAAGTCCTCGAAGGACTATCCAACCACGATCATGAATCTCCACCACTGCTAAATCTGTATCCCTTGATTTGTCTGAACGTGGTCTTACCTTCTTCCAACAACGATCCTCGTGACTGCTATTACTTTCACCTTGAGACGATCTATTTTTAGAAATATGAGTAGCTATACTTAACAGAAAGGAATCTTTGCCGCCACGACAATCTTGATCATACACTTGTTCAGTTGGAGTTTTAAATGGCGAGGTCCTTTACCTTTGCATTGCTTCGATGGCATGACCAATATTAAAGGAACTTCCAGTCTATAGGACTACATTGCTACATTCTTGATGTGCAACTTCCGAAATCTTGGTAGAAATTGGCCCAACTGCATCCACCTAAGTTTGTAAGTAGCCATCAAGAAAATTTTCGTGCGTTTCGACCACCAGTCTTATAATCATCTGCGAAGAGAGTTTTTTCACATTAGGAGTAATGGAAAAAGTCGCACATGATATCGATTTATCTAACACGCAAATCCGCCAATATCTAAGTCCTTCAGCCAACGAAGCACTACGATTATCATTGCTAAAGTTCACGGAATTCTTTGGTAAAATCCAAATTGGCTAAATCGATGTGGGTTATGGCTTGATGATAGTTGAGTTTCCATTTGTAAGGAGAGATATCCAAAACGGATGCTCATGAAATAATTTGACTCTAATGTTTGTGCCTCGTCATTATCAATATAGTTATAAGGCTTGGAATTATTTAACATAGTAGAAGTTCAAGCTATCTTATCTCCCAAATGGATGCGTTTCCTTGCTTCCTTTTTGTGAAAGTATCGTGCAGCGCCCTCTCCAGAAAATGCCACCATAAGTGGATTTGATGATACATTTGCAAGCGCATAATGAGTCTTGAAATAATGAGCAAGTCAACCATAAACATATTGGATCGGAAAGCGGATCTTGACTAGATCAAGTTGTGGTAAACTAGAAATCTCATTAAGACCATTACAGATACTTGCTAAAGCGGGCACCGCAAGACTGATCTTCCGTTTAATAGCCATCATAGTCGCTATCTTAAAGGTTCCTGGTCGAATAAAGTCACCCTCTCTAGAAGGAAGCATGAAGGCGCATAACCAACACGATAAAAATGTTGCAAGGTATGTTTCATCTTTCTTGACAGGCCTCACCCCAAGCTTATGAAATACACTTTCCTCATCTCTTGACCATTGAGATGTCTCAGGTATGATCCGGAAGATTTATGTGTAAATTTTAAACGTGCAGTCTTCTTCTCCCTTCTTGGCGGAGCAGGCTTGTACTTTAGAGGTTTCTTATACCAAAATCCTATCCACTTGCTCAAAGAGACTCTTGAGTCGTCATTCTAGCTCTCTTGTAAATAATGGAAAGTTGCGAACAAGTGCTCACAAACTCGAGGAGTGTATCTTTGATCTTTCGCATCGGTACACAGTGAGTTCCGTAGCCTCCGAGGATAATCTCTTCATATAAGGAACCTCCGATTGGCAAGCCTCCAAGGATATATAAGTCCCATAAAGAAATAGATAGTTCACCAATGGATGTAAGAACTGTATTCGTCTTCGGGCACCACGTCTCAAAAAATGCACAGCCAGTACGTCGAATTTCGATCACAGGTGAAATGCGAGGCGTAAACAGCGTCATAAATGTCTGCTGCAATTAAAGCTTCTTGGCTTCTAGCGAGTGTATCCTCAGCCCACTCCCAATATCCTGGGATATGACAATATTCACCCTCGAACACTACTGTCTAGCCCCAACGTATTTCTTCTCGGACTATGCGACGAGCCAGGCTAGGAAAGAGCACTATATTTTTATAACGATGGAGCGTCGACTGTAGAGACCACATCTGAGAAGATCGAGTTGAAGTAGATTTGCATTCAAAAGTCAAATTTTTCATATGGAGTGTGTTCCTAAGTAGGGCCAGGGACCTGCATACATCCAGTTAAAGGAGTTTGAACCAACAATTTTGTTTACATCGCAGGTCGTTCACTACTCTCGATAATAAGGTCTTGAGTTTGGACGAAGGAGAGGTATAGTCTTTAAAGTTCACCATTTGGTTAAGCTGCAATAAAAAAAACACCACCTAGCTCAAAGGCATAAGGATGAATATAAGAGATATGACATATAAAATAACCAAAGTCCTAAAGCGCAGATGAAATTCATCCTGTACTACGCCTTAGTCCGGTTTCTTCAAAAAAATAGCTTCAAAAGTCATAACGCACGGATGAAATTCATCATGTACTACGTCTTAGGCGGTTTTCTTCAAAAGAATAACCAAAGTCTAAAGCGCGGATGAAAATCTCATCTTGTACTACGCCTTAGGCCGGTTTCTTCAAAGAATAACCAAAGTCCTAAAGCGCGGAGTGAAATTGATCTTGTACTACGCCTTGAGGCGGTTTCTTCAAAAGAATAACCAAAAGTCTAAAAAGCGGATGAAATTCATCCTGTACTACGCCTTAAGCCTGGTCTCTTTGAAGGAAAAATATACGCTCCATTAGTAATGGATATTTCGGCAATATTAATCTGCGTAGGTGAACGTCTATTCTTCTGACCTAACAAAAAAACAAAGAAAAGATAAGAAAAAAAAAGAAATTCAAGAAAAGAAAAAGAACGCATGAACATAAATATACCTGATCTTGATGCTTGCAGATTGGACCCGAAAGCTTCTACTAGAGAAAACTCACAAATTGTGCTTAAAAGAGAACGTCTTGTAGTCGAGGTGGCTTTCAAATTCACGTCCTACAAATTTGATCTCCTAACAGAGATTACTATTGCACGCCTGTTCAATCCTAAATGAAATAGGATAGTAGTGTAGCAGCTGCCAACTTAAAAGTTTTTATAACTTAAGTTCAATCTCTTTAGGATTCAATGATGTGCAATCATTGCACATGTTTGGTCCTTTCCTGCTCATATTCTTTTTCTCTGGCACATAAATAAATGGTGATGAACCTGTGCCAAGCAATTTTCAACAAATAAATTGTGTGGGTAATTTTACTGTGACTCAAATTCAATTTAATAATTCACTAATTTGAATATTAAAGCTATAATTTTTTATGTAAAAAAATAAAAAAAAACACTATAAATTAAAATTTTCAAAAATTAAATATTATTAATTTTTTTAATTTTTTTAATTTTTTTAATTTTTTTAATTTTTTTAATTTTTTTATTTTATTTGTGATAATTAATATAATTGAATTAATCATTTGAGTCCATTAAATATGAATTTGATAATGGTCAATTTCTTTAGGTTAGTCTATCGAATTGGGCCACAAATGATAAGCCCATTTTAAGGAGCCCAAGATGTCATCTTCCTAGAAGCCCAAATTGGTGCCACATGTCAAATGACATATCACGCCAAATAAAATGAAAAGTAATAGGATCATGCCACATGTCAAAAAATGACATAGCACGCCTACTCAAATCAAAGGTCAATGAAAATGTGTCACGTGTATAAATGACATGTTCCGACCAATCGAATATCGACATGTCAACTTAAATCTGAATGGTTGAAAGAAGTTTCATTCCTTATCGCAACTCTTCCATCGTACAACTATAAATAAAGGGTCTCATAATTCAGAAAAAGTCGGAATTCCAACGACAAGCCAGAGGCTCGTGGATCGAACGCTGCAGATTTCTCTACAAACTATAGCATTCAAGTACTCCAATTTTTCTCTACAAGTTTCAGAGATCAAGACGAAAATTCAAGAACAAGCTTCAACTCTTGAATTTAGACACGAATCAAGATCGAGACTACCAGATTCAAGATCAGCTCAAAAAGTCCTTAATTTAAGTACAAGTCAAGACAGATTAGCTCCAAAAGCCCCTTGCGTTTATATTCAAAAGGAAGAATCAGAGGAGTAATAGTGATTGTGACACTCATATTCATAATAAATACTACGATTGTTGCGATATTTTTCCATCCTGATTATTATTTTCTCGATGCGAAATTTTATTGTCTGCACATTATTACGAAGAAAATCGTTTCTTCTACACATATGATGATGCATTTATGTATCATAGAACTTACGAAGAGGATAAACTCATGAGCTAACTTCCGTCAAGAGTCATTAGAGATCCTTAATAAATAAATTTGAACTTCTCTTTTTCTCTCATGTCAATGGAGAGCAGATTCGAAAATCATAATCTCTATTCTCTATTTATAGTCCAGTTCAATAAAATAATATGGTTAAACGTGAGTTATTTGAAGTTCAACATATTGACCAACAAAACCCTTGATTTAGGATTCACAAGTGCTTTATAAGGTTCCAAATTCCAAGAGCCTGAGAGTTGTACCTCTGCTTTCCAGCACTTGAAAAGTTCAACTCATATTAAGCAGGCCAATCATGAGAATAAATAGCATTGACAGGAATAAGAAAAGGGATTTATCAGAACAACCAATTCCATGCTGTAAAACACAATATGGAATTCCTCGTGCTAATCGAATTACAAACATGCAAAGCTCTAGCTATAACCAAGCATCCAACACATGCTACAAGGGTAAAAATCAGTTGTGACTAACTTCGATCTGAACGTTGCATTTCCATAAATAGAGTGTCATATTGTCTACCATATGTGATCCATCGATGAAACAGTTGCATTCTTCAAGAAGAAAAGGAAGGGCCTCTATCAACCACCCCTGCCTTCACACATCCACAACATGTTGTCTCTCCCCTCCCAGGTACACTAAAATAAGCAGATATGCGATGAACTCCCGCAGTAGTTTTTTCTCCTTCTCGCCTTGCCAAGCAAAGAGCAGCATAACAAGATTTCACTTACTCCAGCATGACACAATTGACATGTCCCAGTCATAAAACAACCAACCATAGTGTGACATCTCCTTTAACACAGCAGATAAGATTGCAAACCCAAGAATCCTTCTCTTCTAAATTTGAGACTCTGCACCAGGTCATCCCAGTAAGCCCAGAAGCAAACTCTCATGCAAGAAAGCTGCCTTTTTATTGGTTCCTCAGATATAAAATCAGCTGAGACAATGTCCTCCCTTACTCATAACATTGTACATACCTGTGGCAGTAACTTGCAGTTTCCTGTCTTACAGTTTATCATCCACCCTGCACTGTATCTTTCACTACCTTGACCACTGTAAATATGATGACTACATCAACAGGAAGCAAACAGAATATAATAGTTTACCAATCATCTATTTCTATGCCTATGCTCATTCTACCATGCCACAAAGAACTCACTTCAAAAATGATTCTCAAAATGTTTCACAACAAAGCCATGTTTATAGTCATGCAGATTCACAGCGCACAGACACTTAAAGGGCAACCACAACGTCCCTTTTCACAAGGTAGATATTTGGGGTCATAACTGTTGCCATCTCAACTACCTTTGGAGCTTCCCTATCTTTCCTCCACATTACGGGCGTTACGAAAGGACAGGATAAGTAAACAAGTTTCACAGACTAGAGTTGACCAGTTTCATGCTGCACCAAATATTCATGTCCAGTTACAGTTTATTTTCAAAGCCCTATAGGGAAAAACTGTTAAGCAGATATATATAGTTGTATGAGGACTTGAGCAGAAAATGCTGCAGTTCCATAATTTTATAAACTTGCCAGGCAAAATATACCCTAACCATCAACCCATTCATAGAGAAAGGTTATCCAGTAGTAAACACCAAAATTATCTAATTTTTCCTAGAATCTAAAGGCTCAAATGGAAAATCAAAACTAGATCAAATCCAAAAATGATCTACTGAGGAAAGATCGATATATTACAAAAATAGCATCCCTAACTTCTATGCTAAAAACAGTTATCTGTTTTAGGTGTGGTGCATCAACAATAATTAGAGTAGGAACAAGAGTTATTTAGCACACTCGAGAATCTCGATACACCACTATCAAGTCAGAAATATAGCTATAGGCACCTGAATAAAATAATGATGCATTTAGTGTCCAACCTTCTGGAAAGAAAAATTGCTTCTCAAAAATAATGCATTTGCTGGCACACCCAACACAGATTCAATTATCTATTGTTATCTAAGGAGGCTTAAAACTTAAAACACAACATCTAGTGAAAAGAGTAAAGGACCACAGGTTATAGCCTTACCTGGCATGCCTTCCAGAACACAAGGAGTAACCAGCGTTTGACTGTGTCTCAGGAGGAACCCATTTCCCAATTCGGTTACTGCACTAAACAGATTCCTGTTGCAACTTCCCCACAGTAGGATCAATTAAATTCAGCCAGGAAACATGGAAGGAAACTCAAGTCTAATCTTCATAAATCCAAACAAGGAAAGAGTAGTATGGCGCAACTTACAGCAAAACTTCAAGTTCTTCTGCAGCACGTTCTTTTGAGATCAACAGATTTAACAGATACCAAGCCGTCCAAAAAAAAAAAAAAACATGACCCACACAGCCAACCTTCTTGGCTCATTTAGAAAAGAGATGAAAAGCTGATAAGATAATTACAGGCATACTTAACATAAGTGATTAATTCCATGTTACCCAATCCTTTTACATACCAAAAAATGCAATTCTGTAGCGATCTCCTCCCCTCTTTTTCTCTCTCTCTTTTTTTTCACTTTTTTGGCAGATTCTTTAGTAATATGTCAAGTACATAAACAGAATTGTGAGGCAGTGGCTTATTTTCATATATTTTCACCAGATAAAAAAATTTAAGGAGAAAGGAGTAACAAGAAATAATGGCGGATAACATAGTAATTCCACTAAATTCCTCCACCAAATTATGCCTTATGTTCCATTAGAAAAAAAAGAAGTTATATGCAGCAGCAAGAGTTCCATGTCCTCCGGTAAAGGATGAAACATTGGGACTACATTGGAACTCATGTCTACTTAGATTTGTCATCTAATGCTCTCAATATCCATACTCCTATTTTCTCTATTTCCAACAAGAAAAGAACCTAATATTCAAAATTGGATCTTAAGTAAACTCTGACTCTTATCCTTGAAGAGTTGAAACTTTAAACTCCTCGTCCCCAACCTGTAAATTTTAAGGTTGAGCATCTGTGCCCTTATCCTTATACCAAAAAGTTGAATTCTCAAAATTTCATGAAATAGCAAATCAATCCCACTTTGTACACATGTACAAGAATATAACACACTTGACAGCATGCCTCTTCACCGAATTGCAGTGCAGGTCCTCACTTCCTTCCCATATCCAAGGGCCCTGTGAATGGAGAACCACATTAAATACAGGGTTAGCACTCTACCGCCACCAAAACCCTCATGGTTAATTGCCTCGATAGCTTGCTTCACCAAGCATGTCTGCTCCTCTACATCCTGGAAGCTGAAGTCAATAACCCGTTTAACGGAAATGAAAGCGTCTTTATTCTCTGCCTTTTCAAGGTTTGTGGCAGCTGCAAAAGCATTCTGCGCTTTTCTAGATGCCTCCATTGCAGAATTTACATCTTTTGTCTGCAAAATTTTACATATTTAATTGCTTAACCTACAGAAATGGGTAGCTAACACAAAAACAATACAAGAATTTAAAAAAGAAAGGAAGAAATGTACAATGAAAGGAAAAAGAACACTGTAAATATCCAAAAAAACTGTGAACTAGTACCAATATGTCTGAAATCATAAACGAGTCAACTTACAAAGTCAAGCAGACGAACAAAACTAGAGGACTTGGGTTTCGAGGGCTATGCCTGATTTCCAGCATGAGAACCACTGCCTCTTAATAAAGCAGTCTTCTCTGCCACTGTTTGATTGTTTGTGTTGTCCAGCATCGAGATGCGGAAAGATGAAGGAGATTCACCTGAATAAAACGTGTGGGCTAAGCTTATGATGCAACTACATAGTATCAAGAATATCTGAAGCAGAACCACATGATACACACAAGATACGTAAAGATATCCAAATTCAAGCGCAAATTCACGTGAATGAGATTCACCTGAATAAAAGTATGGACTAAACATGATGCAACAACTACATTATTATCAAGAATTTTTGGACCAGAATCACATAATAATCACATAGATGCTAAAACATATTCTTAGAAGCGGGAAAATCATGTGAAAGCTAACAGTCCTCCATTGAAACAAGATAGACTATGAACCATGAATGCCAGATGCATAGATATGTTAATCAAGTGACAAATAATAACCAATGACACTCTACTCATACAATTATATCATCATTAGACTTCAATTTTCCTGTCACATTTAAATCCCCTCCCCATGGGCATGTTCTCCTTTCTCCTTCTAATTTTTTTTTTCCAGCAGCTTCCAAGTTGTGGCTAAGCATTCTTTGCAAATCAGTTCTTTTAATCACAATAAAGCCCACTGCCAAGCACGGCAAAAATAATTAAAATAGGACAAATCCCAATATCTTATACTTGAAAAATTTTCTATATAACGCACAGGATTTTCAACCAATGAAATTTCTTCAAAAAATACAAATATCCATTGCCCCCTCCAACACCTCAGGTGTCTCCTTACTGATAGCCATCTCTTTGTGCATAGTGCATCTGCATGAATCAAGACCTGTTCTTTAAAACCGAGAAATCCACTATTTCCATCTTCAGAACTTGGTGGTTGGGGTCTACCTTTCTATCCTTCTCTACTTAAACATCAGATTTGGCTCACCAACTAAAATGAGTAGTGATGTTTGCTCCTCACCACTACATCTCGCGATGTACTACCTCTGCCCATAAACAAAGCCTTGGGGCATGTGAGAATCAAAACGGTTAAATCAGGATGTCTTATTTTCCCCACTTTGGAATTATTTGTCGCTGAAAATAATTGGAAAAATATAGAGGGTTGAATTACGAAATCAGTACACCTATCGAACTTCTTATGCTTTTGGTCCAGATTTCTCGTGTCTAAAAGTGATGAAAAACCTACATCAATTACAATATTTTAGGGCGGAGAGGGGGGTGATTATCTGTTTTAACCACATCTCTGCTAAACAAAAATTATTTTCAAATTAACATCACTTTCCATCTATGCCGAATGGTGTTTTCTTTGAATGAGGGATATAAAACAACAAAAAAGAAAAAAGAAAGAGAACTACTAAAGAGTATCATTGTATTTCTTCCTTTTAAGTTGAGGCTCTGTGATATGATTATGCTAACTGCTGGCAATTTTGATGGCTGCAAAACAAGACATTCTAAAGTTCAGTACTTCATAACAACAACATACCTTGAGGGAACTCTGCATACTTGCTTGTAGATCATGCCAAATTCTACTCGAACTCAGATTTTTGCAGTATACCACCCTCATGTATGCAACCTCCATACACTTGTAGAGTATTAACAGCAGTGGCAGTTTCACTGCGTTTCTCATATTCAAGTGCACAGGTTCTGCAACATTATTCACAGTATATATCACATAGCCAGAAGAGCAATCATCAAACAAGAAGTAATTAGATAGTTGTAGCTAACTTCAGAATTGCTTAACCATATGGAAAAAGTTAACACGAGGCATATTCAACTTTTTTTGGGGGTAAGAGTTTACACAGAATATTCAACTTTATCTGCAATAAACCAGTTTCTATGCAGAAAAGAGTCGTGTCAATATCTAAACTTTAGGATAGTCTGCAGCACTCCACAGGAAAACAATTAATTAAATAAACAGTAGTTTCATATCCAAAAAAATTAATCAGCAGAAGATTCAGCCAAGTAAACAACTTGGTAAACAGAGGTTCTTTATAAAACAGTACGACCTTGAGCCAAACAGTAAACCAAAAGATAAACCACCACTTACAGATTTGAGGAGCTGCAAGTTCGGAAATTTTCCCAATAGAGAAAAGGTTAATAAGTGCTTACGAAATGGTATATCTGATGGATCTGTACAATCTGAGATTACACTTACTCGCAAAAGTTTGGCTGTGATACTGTATATTTGTATTTGATTCATCTCCCCAGATTTGCTACTTTCCCCATTTGAGCTTTCTAAAAGTGAAGCACCCTGAAGAAACTTTATTACTTATGGAAATAAGCTTGATTATATTCAGCATGAAATCCAGAGTTCTGCAAATAGCTTCAACAATTAGGAAAAACCAGCCACATACACTGCACACATACGTAAACAAGGAGAATGGCTCATTATTTCTTCAGTATGAACTCAACTAGATAAAGAAGCAGAGAAGAAATTAGCTTTAGGAGATAGACCAGCATCAAGTTCTACTTGAGATAAAAATTTAAGTTTAAAAGAGACATTAGTAGAACCTTAAGACGATCAGCAACATCTCTGAGGTCTTCAGCTTCTCTCAAGACAATAGAAGCAGTCTGACTGGAGGTCTCCCTTTTTGAGGGGGTGGGAGCACTGGGTTCCTGCACCGCACAATGAGCAGGCTCCAAATGCCCCAGGTTGTTGTGACTCACATTTTGACACACACTAATGCCAGGATCTTTTAGCATAGTCGACACTCTGGCATTGACAGAAGTATTAGCCATCCCTACATCTTTAAAACTTCCTTTCTGGCAACCTGAAGCAGGTTTGCTCTTAATAACTGATGAGCCTAATTTATCTTCAGCATGTGCACCAACTTGTGACCTTAGGTCCCTGGATTCTGTCTGAGTTGATCTACCATTTGTTGCAATTCGAGCATCAATTTCTTGATGAGGTTTTTGCTTAAGAAGAACTTTTCTTTCCATGTCGAATTAAGCTATTCAACTTTGTTGTTGACTCAACACCATCATGCTTCAAACGGTGCTCTCTCCTGCTATCACTACAATGTGTGGGATCTTTCTTGCTAAGTTTCTGATTGTTTTTGAAAGATTTAGTACTCAAGTCAAGATTATTATGGCCAATCTTTGAATTCAGGACTTCCTTGCTGCCCAGTTGATTAGATATATTCTCTTCTACCCTTTGATTATTAAAACCAGCATTCCATTCTTTCTCCTTAATTGCAGAGAATCTTTGCCGAATTTATGTTCCTTAAGCATGGAAACATGTTTCTTGCTCACTCTACCCTTGTCATCAGAGCAGTATGCAGCATGCTTCTCAGTCATGTAGGGGCTACATTCCTCCAGAACATCAACATTACTATTACCCATATGGCTATTTCCAACCTCAGAAGAATGTATAACACATGATTCAATTTTCCCTAGCATTTAGTGCCCTGAAAATCTAGCAGAGAATTTTCATAAACCTCTGGATGAGGAACACCTGGTCTTTTCCCTTTATCAAGATCACCGTTATCACTCTCAAGATTGCCATCCCTATCCAAATATTTTCTTGGACTTCCATCGTCATCCAATTTAGCGTCATCTTTCCCTGAACTCTCCATTCTTGCAGGCGAAGCCTTACTGGTGATGAACATCCTCATGGGAGATGAGGAAACGGACCCTACAGGCGAGCCTTTCACTTGGTGATTCGCTCTACGTTTCCGGGAATCAGAAACTTTTGAAGAGCTTGAAGTGGCAGCCGTTGATAACTGTTCAGATCCCAACTCCTTTTTCAATGAATCAATATCTTCCATCGTCAATCGAGACTGGCCCTTCACTCTATACTTCTTTGTCTGACATTCCATTTCTACACTTCTGTCTATAGGAAAATCCCTGGTTCCTGGTAGAACAATTTTGGTGACTGTACCTCTTGTTCTTGATGATTTCTCTTCACCCTTGCTTGTACTGGACTCCTTTTTTTCAGAATGAAACACCTTGGGTTTCTTCTGTTTTCTCGCTCCCACTCTCACCACTAACCTCCCCACAATTGCATTGCCATCACCTTTAGTATGAATACCATTACTTTGTGAATTCATTATATAGTCTTGATCCCTCAATTTTCTTTTCTTTACAGAAACTGCTCTTCCAATATCAGTTTTTAAGTCGATGGAACCACTATCCCTTGAATCCTGCACTCGGTTGCCATGCTTCTTTTCCAAAATTTGTAACCTTTCTGTCATGGGTTTGTCTCCTTCAAATTAGCACGTTCATGGTATTCCTGGATACCGGTCACAACTTCCTAGTTGCCACAAAACTTGGTCACTTTTGATTTTTAACTTTTTTTTCGAATCCCTTTGATCATATTGATCGGACTCCTTTTGAATGCTTTTTGGCTTTTCATCACCTGAATATGTTATAATCGGAAGCAAGTTAAAAATCTATAGAGGTATGACAGGAAGGAGGAAATGCTAGCCTGGAGATGAATGTTATACCATTAGCCATGCGCTCCTTCGATTTGTTCAGATGTTTTCCAAGGACATCAGATGACTTAACTGGAACTGTGCATTGGTTGCTAATTGAATTTGGTTCAGCAACAGGTTGGTTCACATTCTTCGAACTTCTGCTTTTGACCAGCTCATGTTGCAAGTTTGATTTTGTGGTCAACACTGGACCATGATTGCTGCTTGTGTTTTCTCTTAATTTATGTTTCTTCTTTCCTCCACTAGCCATGTAATCAGAACCCGCCATCAGCTGTTACCACCTAGCCCATGCATATCAGCTGAAACTACTCCAGCCACACTTCTACCGGCATGATTTTGAAGGCTATTTAGGTTATCAGGAAGGGGCATTTGGTACAAGGCATGCAGAGCTCTTGTTGTCTCCTCCTCACTAATGTCACAACGGTTCATTCCAGGCCTACAAAAATTAATTTTGATTGGTTATCACCAAATTATAGTAATACAGAATCTATTTACATAGATGGATAACTAGGCACTGTATCGGAGCATGCGTACACCGATAAAAGAGAACCTGGGACTTTCAATAAACCACGAAAAGAGACTAAAAGATCCAAAAGCGCAGAAAACTTACAGCCAGTATAACATACTGCACAGCCACCTCTCAGGCAGTTGCTCGGGTTTTGTACCATATGGAAGAAGACGCCACTTCTCACATTATCTGAGCAACCCAATCTTCTTCGATAACAACAGGAGCAACTGGTGGCTCAGCTCCAGATGCCAGCTCCTTCATACCCTGTATGCCCACGGCTGAAGGATCCTTCATAGGGGTCGCACATGCCACATGACTATCAACTTTATTGCAAGGCACCTGTCTTGATTTAGCAGAAGATGAATGTTGTCCTTTACTTGCCTCAGTTTGATTTCTTCAAATTATCACTTGGATGTCTACCCAGAGAATCCAGTTGATTTGTGGGTGTTTCCAACTGTGCATCAAATACATGAGCCACCCGGACATCCTTCTTAGAACTCTTCTTGTTCTTGAGAGTAGCAGGAACCCTTCTTACCTCTGCCACATTTGCAGCTGGCTTCAAACCAGGTTGATGTTCTGTTAATTTTTTTTTTCCTTCAGATGATTGCTTCTTTGTGTGAGGTATCCTTGGTTGGTCAGGTTTCACGGCTTGCAGCTTTCATAACAGCTTTCTTTCTCAGAGGACAGCCCACTAGAATCCCTCTCACTCTCGGATATATCAGAATCAGCTCTAAATGAAGGAACTGATCTGCTGCATTTGCTCCTGCCACCTTCCTGCTATCCAAGAAGCATTTTTCTGAAAGCTTTTTAACTGGAGTTCCACTGATCTACTTCTTACTTCCTGGTGATCATATTTGTCACACTTTAGGTCGAATAAAGATTCCAAGGAGTCATCCTTATCCAAATCACTACCAAATAATTGATCTTTAAGTCTATTGATCTCCCTTTTCTTCATAGGAACTTCCTTCTCTGAGTCTTTTATAGCTTCAGGTGCCCCACCAGCAGCTTTCACTGATTCATGAGTATCACATACTAAACCAGGCACGACTCTCCGATTAAGGTCATTTGAGAAGCAATGCCTGTTTTCCAAGCTCTCAATTCCCAAGTTTTTCTGAAACAAGGACATAGTGTCATTTCTGACCTCTGAATTGATTCCTCGACATATTCATTTTTACCAACTGATTTTGTTTTCTTCCTGATCAAGACATCCCCATCTTCCAGCCTGGAGGTTGAACTATTGGCAGACATGACTGTGAGGATTAGTATCCTTTGCAACAGCCACATGCTCGTTCTCTGCGAAAAGTTTTCATTTCTTGACCAAAGTCAATAACTTCTCATGGAGAGGTGAAAGCAGCACACTTCCAGCAACTGGGAAAGAAGTCATAGTCTGTGAAAAGGGGAAAAAACAGAAGATTAAAATAGCACCAGATACTATGCACTTTTTCTGCTGTGTAAGAAAAAGGTTTTATGTAACAGAAAACTGACGTACCTGAAGGATGCTGGCTGGAGAATCACTGTGAATTTCTTGAAACTTCGACAACATCTCACCACTCTCAGTAGGACTATTTTCCATCGATGAAGAGGGAAGTAAGCTAGACTAGTCTGTAAAGCAGTACTCTTCTGAGCTGTCTTATCAGAACCAACTCTAATCCGAAGTTTGAGTTTTCTCTGATCAGTTAGATTAAGTGACTTAATCATAGAAACTTCATGTTTTGCAGGGAACTTATTAGATTCTTGAGCAAAAAGCATGAATTTTCTCGTGGAATCATCCCCGCAAGGGACCCTTGAATCATGCAAGGTATGACCATCGCGAGAACCAGCTGTACCATTCCTCCGAGTTGAAGGAGGATCAGACACAGCTGTTGAGTTCTGAGGAGGTCCCTGGAAAGAAACGCAACCACCAAACAGAAGTTCAACTAAATGTTCCAAGGTTGATAAAAGGTACCGACAAAATGTCTTTCCTTCAAAAGTATTCAACAAAAACACTTTTAACAGACCTCAGAAGCCAAACGGTTGGGCGATCTTGATGTGCCTTGATTTTGAGATCTCTGTGGAGTTCTTGGCTGAGATAGAATTGAAGGGGAGCGCTGATAAGTAGGTAAAAACGAACCCTTACCCACCAAATTTTGCCCCTGCCAAAAGTAAAAGAAATTTAATCAGCTTTTCTAAAGATTTACAATTGTTATCTATGATCAACATGGTTACCAGCCACCCAAATTCTCAGCAGAAACACCTCCTTCAAAATCTTTCTGAAAATGACCCAAAACACTTTGAAGCTTCTCATCCTTTCACACAGAAAACCAACAGTTGTACTATCATTGTTTTGGCAAATCAATGGCAATAACCACTCATAATGTAACATACATATTAACCACATTATTGCAGAGCAAGGAGGGAGCCAGTGTGAAAGAGTATCTCTTGTTTTTTTTCTTATTTTACACTTCACCTGAGCATAAAATGGTCCGAAATTTCACCAACATAGCAGCTTAATATTTCTAGCACAATGTCCCCAATGATATTCAATTTTTCCAGTTCCGTTCCCAAACCCAAAAGTTCTCTTTTTTCAGCCAACCATAATTATTTGCCTGATTCATTACATTCTTTACAGAATCACAGAACCATCTATAATGAATTTGAATTAGTAAAGCCTAATCTTTTACCCAGAGCATTGATAATGAAACCAGAATTTAACTATAAAAAACAAACTGCAACTATGTAAGGCATTTCATGAACTGATTGTCAAAACAGCATGTTCGTCTATACTTTTGACGAGACAAAAGAATTGTTAGATTTTGAAAATGAATTCAAGAAATAAGAGAAACAAAAAGAACTCTTACAATGTAAGAGAGGGCTATGTCAGGGTCAATGCTTGTATCCTCATCGTCCTTGTAATAACATGCTTCCCCTTCTTCAAGCTCATGTTCTTCCATCATCATCTGAGCCCTACTATTTCCCCAACTCTTAAAATGAAACTAACCCCAAATTTCCAACCTTTTAACCCAAAACCCAAACCCTAGTCCCGTTTTACCACCTATCCTAAAATCCAACATATCAGTCACAATTCAAAAATCCAACTTCGACCCATAAAATTACTGACAGAACCCAGAAAATCCCAGAAAGGAATTGCACAGTGACCTATCCAACCTTCAAAATCAATAACTACCATTGAACCTCTTGATCATCTAGGTATATTCCTAGTTGTTTATCAAAAACCGGACCAGAAAAATAGTTTAAAATTAATTTTTAACCTCCGAGATGCATTAGAGGAATCCAAATGTGTTGACAACCCAGTGAGAGAGCGAGCGATCGAATTGATTCCCAATGTGATGTTGTTCTTCTGTTGTTGATGTGTATACCAGAGGGTATAGAGAAAGAAAGAAAGAAAGCTTTGTTTTCTTTTTTCTTTTTTTTAATTTTTTTAGGTCCTTTTCTTTAATTTTTCCGTCTTAATTGCACTATTTTATTTAATCTATTTTTATTTTCCACTCCAAATTATTTTCGGACCATGTAGTGAAATTTCCAGAAATTTAAAATGTGGGGGAAACAAAATTGCAGTGGCGCGTTGATATGATCCAATTGGTAAACATTGTGAGTGCAAAATCCAGCAAGAAGCCAATGTGTCCAGAATCTACTACCATGTAATATGGTTTTTTCCTAGGTTAATTTTATTTTTTATTTAAAATAAAGCAAAACATTTCAATGGAAAAATGTGTCCTATTAATAAGAATCTTTTATTAAAAACGAAACAAAATGTTAACTAAATATTGCCATATTCTATCTTTACTTATTCAATATATTAAAATTAATTATTAATTAATAATTATTTGATTTTTATAATACTTTCTCCTTTTTAAAATATTTGTGTTTGTTTAAAATCTTACCATTTGTATCTATTTTACCCTTGTTATTAGTACAAAACAATATTTTAAAAGATATTTTCAGGCAGTTCCAAGTTAGGCATACCAAAAATGCTCCAAGACGCAAATGAAAGACTGTAAATTCATAAAGCATAAGCCCCAGAGTAAAGCGTAAGTTTCAAGCATAAGCGTACACCCCAGACATTCAATTTGATTTTATCGTTTTAAAGGTATTTTGTTATAAATCATATTCTTTTTATTATTAATTGTAATGATATTTATATTTTATACTATCAAATTTTCATATTGTAGTAATTTTTTAAAAAAAATATATGTATCAATAAATAAAGCAGCTCTCATAGAAAATAATGTTGTCTGTAAATAATTATTTAGATGATTATGACTAAAATTGATAGGATAGAGATTACACAATGAGATAACTCTAACTATATTTTGGCATTACTATTTACAGTATTTATTTTTCTCCTTTGTTGAAATAAATAAACAATAATTAGTGCAAATATTAGTGAGGGTGAGAAGCACTAGTAGATGACAGAGATCGATGATCAAGTGGATGATGATTTTATTTTAAATATTATCTCAGCTAGTATCATTTTTTGTGTTGTCACGTTTCTCAAATAATAATTATATATTATTAGTGATTTATTTGTAGAATTATTAAAATATTATTCGTACTTATTTTATTTTCTTAGTAATAAAATTATAAAATTGAAGATACATGAAATATACGCCTCATAGATACATGAGACTTACACGTCATATTTCAAGGCTTACGCCTCGCCCATGCTACATAAAACACCTCGTATCCACCCTTCCACCCCCTCTCCTTTTAAAATATTGATACAAAAGAACCTATCTTTCATATTAATTGTAAACTTGAAGTAACAAATTTAGCTCGTAATATTAATCTGATTTGTTTGCATTTAATATCTTCAAGCCTGTTTTTCAAATTTTAAAATTAAAAATTAATTTGAATTTGAATTTAAGAAAAGATTAAGAAATTTCAACCTTTTATTGGTTTTTTTTTTTATTTAGTAATAATTGATATTTATTTTGTGTTTGGTTAAACTTTTAGTAGTGTTTCTAAGTGTATTTTCTTTTAAAAAAAAGAATTAAAAAATACTTTTGGCGAAAACTACTTCTTTAGCTTCAGAAAAAATAATTTTTACCCCAAAAACATTTATTTTTATCTAAAAGGGTTGGCCAAACAACTCACTTTAAAAATAAGCACTTTTAACCTCCCAAAAAGTTTGACCAAACATACAATTAATCTTAATTATTAAAATTTCAGTCATTAAGTCATTTATTTAGGTCTAAGTCATTAATTGCTTAAATTTTTTATTATTAATTTTTTTATTTTTTTTATTTTTTTTATTTTTTTTATGTTTTATATTTAAAAAGTTTAATATTATTAAATGTTTATTCAAGAATTCCTACATAAATGACAATTTACTACTACTACATTTATTTTCATGTTAATCATCATTCCCAGCTATCACCTGCCTATCACCTACAACCACCATATTCTGTCATAACCACTATTGCTACCAATCACTGTAGGTAGTCGTTACCATAAGTTTCATCAATCACCACATAACCATTAACCATTGTTTTACAATTATCACACTTCAATCGTCATTGCATCCACCAATTATTATCTACAATCATCACCACTTGTTACTACGTTACATAGTTAATCCCCTTATTACTTGCCTCCACCGGTAGCTATCATTGCCCATCCTTAATTATCAGCGATTATCACCAACTATCGTCATTAACAGACATTGATCACGAGTGTCAATAACCATCACTATAAGCTACTACCATTAACTACCACCTTAGTCATCACCACTCAGCAGCTATATAATAATGATTTTTTAAAACAAAAAATTGTTGATATAGTATTAAATGAATTTAGTATTTTATTTAAATTTAAATTTATTAATTTTTAAATAAAGACAAGATTTGTACATCTAAATATTGAAAAAACAAATAATGCGGAATTATTTTGCATTTAGATCTTAATACAATATTATAATTATCAGATATATATTTAATTCAGACATTTAAATTTTAATATACATTTTTAATATTTAGATGTATTTTGATATTAGACGTCTAATTTTAATAAACGCATAACTCATTCTAATTAATTCCTAAGTGTGGGAACATGTTCAACTTAAACTCATTAATGGGTTAATTTTGGCCCAATTTAAATTTGTTCATTTGGATAATTTTGGATTACCTCTATTATTTAAATTGACCCATAACAAAAAATTAATTACAACATAAAATAAAAAATTCTAGAATTTAATTATAAAATATAGTCATGATAAGGAAAATGATTTATTAATTACATTGGACAATTAATTAGATTATATATAAAAATAAATGATATGAAAATATATTTTAGAGTTCGGCAAGTTTGTTGTGACTCATGAGCACTGTTTAGCTTAAATTAACTCGTTTATTTTGATTCAATCAAATTTTGGTCAAAATTATGAAGCCATAAGGAATTATTTATTATTAATCTAACTCATTTTTCGCTATTTAAATTTAACCCAATCTACTCATTTTACATTGTATATCGTAGACATCTAAATTTTATTACTTTGATCTATTAAATTTTGGATTACATTTCAAATGCAATATATATTAGTCTAAATATGTACTCATTTTACATTGCATATTGTAGACATCTAAATTTTATTACTTTGATCTATTAAATTTTGGATTACATTTCAAATGCAATATATATATCTCACGACATCTATTTGGGTGGTAATCTCGTGAATGTGAACAGTGAAATGTTAAAAATTATTGGATCATAATTCAAGAATACTAAATTAGAGAATTTGCTAAAAAGCAATACAGGGGACCTCATAAAGCTGCTATAGCATATATAGACAAGATATGATGAGAATAATGATGAGATTAACTACAATTAGGTTATTGATTTTGAAATCTCCTCGGAAACTAGAAGTATTGTACACATTAAGGACATGAAAAAAAGCATTATTGTTTTAAACATAGAGAGATGTTGAAGCTGAGTTAAGCAAACATCAAAAGCAAGAGGTACCAAATGTAATATAAGAGCTCGTATAAATTAGCTGAACCTAAGTAGTTGATAAGTTTTAAGTATTAAAACTGATTTTATACACTAGTGGTTATATATTTAGATAGAAATATTGAAACTGATAATAAGTTATTGATGTATTTGGATTGAATTTTCAATCAATGTTTTAAAAGGCGAGGGCGTAAAGTGAAGCGTTTTCGTGAGTACGGGCTTTTGTATTGAACTTGCAATCAATGTTTTAAAAAGGAGGGGGCATAAGACGAGGCATTTATGTAGCACAAGGCGAGACGTAAGTCTCACATATTTATAGGACATATATCTCATATATCTTCAATTTTATAATTTTATTATTAAGAAAATAAGCAAAAGCAATATTTTTAGTTATTTTACAAATAAATTCAAATAAGACATCAATAATATAAAAAATATTATAATTATTATTTGAGAAAGGTAACAATACAGAAAATGATACTAGCCGAGATAATCTTTAAAATGAAATATTATTTGCATTGACTATATTTCAAAGAAAGAGAAGGATAAATAGTCTAAGAGCAATGACAAAGTGTAGAGAAGTTGTCTTAGGAAAACAGTATTATGAATTCTCTATTATATCAATTTTAGGCATAATCATCTAAAAGAATTATTTATGACAATTTCATTTTCTATGAGATCTACTTTATTTATTAATATATTATAGGAAATATCACTATAACATGACAACATGATATCATAAAGTATAAATATAATTACACCAATAATAAAAAATATATGGAGTCATAAAAAATGTTATCAAAATAATAAAAATCTGTTGCGCATGTGGCATACTCTTTTACACCGGGGGGGCTTACACTTCAAATTCTGGGGCTTACGCTTTATGGATCTACGTATTTTATTTGGGTCCTAGAGCATTTTTTATATGTCCCGCCGGGTACCCAGCTGCCTTTGAAGACACTGCCTACAATAAGGCAATAAAAATGTCAACTCAAAATTAATTTAGAAGATCAAAAACTAAATATAAAGATACAATTAAAGACATATCTACCCAATCCCCTCAAGCTTGATCATTAGTCTATCTAAATTATTTCTTTGTCCCGATTCTAATTGACCTTGTGTAGGTGCATGTGTTGGTTTGGGATCATCGGTGTGGATGACTGTGAGTCCGGCTCGAGCTGCTATCTCTAAGATACAAAATGGATATGCTGGGAGATGCACCACATGGAGAAGAAGTCGCCAATGTGGCCGGATAATAGCCCTTGGTTGACAAATATCAGGTGTAGGCGTAAATGGACGGGTCTGTCCCGTGGTAGATAGAGGCACATGAAGTGATGGATACGGAAGTAAAATTGGTTGGATAGGTCCATCCTAGAAGATAGGAGGATGTATAGTGTCAAATGTCGTACCAGAAAAATATATAAAGAAGCAAGGACGAATGCGCTGTAGGACGAAAGAGGACTGACTAGTAGTCTAATGGGGAGGCGTAGGCCTCTTATCTCATCTCTTATTACCTCGGCCACAATCACTAATACCTCAACCTTTCGATCTCTATCACATGATAACATCTATATACAAAATTACGTTAATATTATAAAATTAACATGTATAAAATAAAATTGCTTCATGCAAATTTAACCAACATGTTAGTCGTCGGCCAGTCCTTCTTTTGGAGTTTGCCATAGTTTGAGGTTCATTTTTCCTTTTGTTAAACAGTTTATGGGTAGATCAGGGCCCTGTCCCGACCAATTATCTACTCTTTAGAGGCTTGTTGATCATGAGTTGTATAGATGAACATGGTTGTATGTTGGCCTTATCTTTATATTACTTGACCTTAATGGCTTGTGTGTGTATGTGTGTGTGTGTGTATTATTTATTTCTAACTTATCTGAGTTTACACACCATAGTGATCTTGTCGGTCCGCAGAGGAATTTGTGATGTAACATGGTCATCTCGTCGGCCCGCATGGGATTATATTGTTATAAATTGCTGGGTCATATGGTTGTATTTGCGGCCTTGCTGGCAGGGCTTCTTTAACCCAAGATATACGTGTTTGATTGCTTGTTTTATGTATTGCTAATATGCAGCATATGTGTATATATCCAGTTAGGTCAGCTCGGGGTCCAGTGGCATCAGTGCCGATTATGTCTCCCAAGGAGGGGCATAACATCATTATCATCTGAAAAACAGTGAGTCCTCTTTATAAGAAGTACACACATGTGATACAAAAATTACATTCACGTATGACGATCTTCTACTTGGTGAAATACTACACAATCATCCTTTATATATGATGGGTTCTATGCTCGAGAAGAGGATAAACAAAATCTTAATAGATGATGAATGCGGAGTTAACATTCTTTCTACTCCTTACAATGAAGCTTAAATTTACACTAGAAGAACTTTCTGAAAGCTGCTTGATGATTTAAAGATTCAATTAAGAGGGGTAAAGGGCCATAGGTGCTATCAAATTGGAGGTCAACATCATAAATTTGCAATCAAGTGCATTGATGCATGTGATCACCACAAAGACTTTATGCAATATGTTTCTTGGTAGGAATTGGATACACGAGAACAAAGTTGTCCCATCCTCATACTATCAATATTTTAAGTATCTCAAAGGTGGAGTTGAAGAAAATAGTTGTTGTGATAATCCATTTATGAAGTTGAGTCACACTTTGTCGATGCAAAGTTCTATTTAAAGAATTACATTGTGAAGAAGTAAAAATCAGCCAATATCACAATGAAGGAATGTGATGATTCTGCAACTAAGAGAGTCGATGTGGCTATTAGAAAAGTCAAAGTTGTCTTTAAAGAGTTGCTGTTCCAAATATTGGAAAACAATACGCTCATGTGCTCCGTTATGTTACGAAAGTGAAAAAGAAAGGCCAATCATCTGACACCTGAAATAAACTAAAAGGCCAACTCTTCTTATAAAATGGATTGACATGATAAAATTATCGTCAAATCTACTTGGAGATTTTGTATCTTAGAATCTACACAAACTATAGAACTCCCTATGAAGCTGTAACACCCCAAAAATTCCTAAGATCAGACCTGGGGGTTGAATAAGAGAAAATCAGGAAAAATGCACTAGGGTCACAAAACGACTCAAGGAACAAGTCATTGTGGCAAAGAATGACCCGTTGTTATGACTCATTGTAAGCTTAAAGTCAAGGGTCTCAGAAACAATGAGCCTAGCAATGACTCATTGGAGGATCCAATGGGTTCTCGTAACCCAGTCGTTGAGTAGAGTCAATAAGCGGTCAAAAATGGGTTCAGAGAAAATAGATGGGTACCATGGCTCATTGTGTCTTGTAACAACCAATGGTATGGACCCATAGGAAGAAAATTGGAAAGTATGCAGGCGAGGCAGTGGTGACAATAGGCAGGTGATTAGTCTTTGTCTCATATAACGACTCATCCTGATTAGTCATTGGTTAGAGCTTCAGCAGAGTATCAGAAGTACCCCGAGAATAACGGACGGATCCAATGAGCCATTGTAACCTATAATGACTCATTGGATAGGTCATTAATACTGCAATGACCTTTTTCCAGATGAATCATTAAGGATATTTTGATAATTTATAAATACTTAAGACCTAACTGCGTCATTTTAAGCTTGGGAAAGAGTGCTTTACGGGGAATATTCACCCTAGAACTTTCTTTCTACTCCTAATGCTCTAATTTGAAGATCAAAATCCCTTAAGGCTCTCAAGAACAATCTAGGGTTCTTCACTCTCATCTTCTCAAATTCTCTTGGGATTTCAAGCTAACTCAAGTCAGTAAATCAAGGTATGTGGGGTTCTTTAATGAGGGGTTCTTCCACCCTCATGCCCCTTCTCCAGTGAAATCATGATCTCCCATTCCCCATGCTCTAATTTCCAATTTCTAAGGGCTTTATTGGGTATTGTTGAATTCCTCCATAATTCTCCTACGGGTTTAGCTATCTTGATCGAATGGATAATTCTATGATTAGGGTTTTGTATTTTATCAAGTCTTCCATGAAATTACTACTAAGCATGATTATAAACTCTTAGGGTTAAATTTCCTTCTATTGAGATCCCATGATCTTCATATGATATCAACTCTCAAGTTTTAAGTATGTATTATGGCCATGATTTATGACTTTTACAGGGACCCTTCATGAATTTATGAATTTCAAGTATGATTACTTTCTCAAGTATGCATAGATTTTATACGTATCATGTTTATGTTTATGGCCGATTCATAAGCCTATTTCATGGCTAGTTCACGTACTTCAAGAATATTCATGTATCTTATGTTTTGGCTAGCCCATATGATTAAGTATGCTTCATGATTACTCTATGAGCCATGTGTATTTTTTTTGGGAGTAGTATCTAGCACCGAGTAGGTCGGGATTTTTAGAAACCCAGGCCTTAGACCTATGTGTCAACGTAGGACTATGCTCATGTTAACCCTACGGGGTCTCTTTAGTAATTACGCTATGTCATTGTCACTTGCCCGGCAAGCTTGAGATAACTCTGCCCTCTTGAGCGACATAGTTGGGGCATCATGTAAGCTCTATCATGATGGTGTTGGTTATGATGAATCTCCACCGTTCCTCATGATTTTATGCATGTTCCTGATTATGATAATTTGGCTGAAGTTATGTTTTTATGAAATTTCTCTTATGAATATAATTATGACTAGCTTATGAACTATTTTGAAAACCTTGAGCCCTCATGCCCGATTATGACTATTACATCATGTTTGAAATGTCCTACTCTCATGAACTCTTTATGCATTTTTATTAGCTTGTTTTACTTACCTCGCAAACTCCAGTATATTCAAAGTACTGACCACGTACTCTATGGTATATCATTTCATGATATAGGTTCGGGTGATCAGACTTAGTCGTGTCATTAGTCCTGCTCCCATATTGAATAGTTTAGCCCTGTGTTGGTGAATCCTCATCTTTCGAAGATATTCACTTTAGTTATGTTTTGTTATGTCATTTCAGTTCCAGACTTAGCAGATTAGTTGGGAGATTGATCATCAGTCCATCTATGACTAAAGACTTTTCGAACAAACATGTATTGATTGACTCAGCTGTTGATATACGTCATTCTTGCCTTTATTTTTATGCTATATAGACTTTCACGTTTTCATATTTAAGTTTTAAGTTTTTTCCCTTTAATTTATGCTCTTGAGTTGCTATGCACATGCCATGAGTTAGCTTGGAGCCATTCGTGGCTCTAGGTCCCGTTTCTTAATTCGGGGTTCCAGTTCGGATCGTAATAAACTTGGTATCAGAGCAAAGGTTTAAGGGTGTCCTAGAGACATTTTAAAGCCGCGTTAAGTAAGTCTTTTCCATGGGTGTGAAGCACGCCACACTTATGGAAAGAGGCTACCTAAGACGTTTTAGGAAATTTCCCTTCTTTCACGATCCATGTCGTGCAACAAAGTATCCTCCTTATTCCTCTAATTTGTGCTATATGTGTTTGCAGAAATATGCCTCCAAGCCGAGTAAACGGAAGGAGAAATGGGAAATAGATGGGCACCAACCAGCCCCACTAGCTTTAGTGGATCCGTTGCTCGAGTAGGTCATTCATGCTAAGTTTAGAGCGATATTTCAGATGTTGGCACAAGCCATGACCGCTTAGGTCAATCAACAGGCAGTGGCCCATGTTCCCCAGGAATGGGAGCACCCAGTAGTAGCTAGACTATGAGACTTTCTCAGTATGAACACACCTGAGTTTTTGGGGTCGAAGGTGGATGAGAACCCACATGAGTTCATTGAGGGAGGTGCGAAGATCACCCAAATTATGTGGGTGACCAGAGAGAAGAGCTCGGACCTATCTCCTATCACCTGAAGGGGGTTGCTCACATATGGTTCTGTCAGTGGAAAGAGAGCAGAGTAGTGGGAGAAGTTTACATGAGCGGGTATGAGTTTGTGACTACTTTCCTGGAAAGGGTCTTCCTTCGAGAGTTGAGGAGGCGAGGCGAGTTCGTCAACTTGAAACGAACCACGGGACTGTTCAGGAGTATGCCTTGGAGTTTACCTGGTTATCCAAGTATGCACCGGAGATGGTTGCCGACTAGAGGGATCGTATGAGCAAGTTTGAATGAAGTAGCAGATTCACTGGTCAAGGAGTGCCGGACCTCCATGTTAAATAGTGACCTAGATTTCTACCGATTGATTATATGCCCAATAGATAGAGGCAGAGTAGATGAAGGAGAAGGAGAGAGAGGCCAAGAGGGATAGGACAAGGAGCTATGGGCTGTTCCAACAGAGGTACAGAGGTGGACATCGCCCTCAGTCCCACCAGAGATTATTAACCCTAGCTCCATATCAGTCAGTGTTCCGTCCAGGCCCAGGCATGATTAGAGAGGCAGAGCATCAGGCTCTCAGAGGGATGAAGGAGCACTGACCCAGGGGGCACACTTTCCTAGCTTGTAGGAGGTATGGTAAGAACCACCCTGGAGAGTGCTTGGTTAGTTCAGATGCTTGTTTTAGTGGAAAGTCCGGAACATGCTTAGAGATTACCCCTCAATTAGATAGGGCAATATTGGAGGTCGTGACTTAGCCTCCCGAGTTCAGCAGCTCAGCAGCTTACCCACCTCAGTAGGGTGCCTTTGCTAGTGCTCGTGGCAGTCAACGCCAGAACAAGTCTTATGCATTATCTTCTCTGCCAGGGTAAGGGTCTTTCCCAATGTGGTTATTGGTATGTTATGAGTATTCCATCTTGGTGTGTATGCATTGCTAGATCCGAGAGCTACTTTGTCTTTCGACTCCTTATGTTGCTGCTGATTTTGGAGTTAGTCATGAAATCCTATCAAAACCCTTCTCAGTTTCTACTGTGATCGGTGAGTTAATTTTAGCTTGACGGGTATGTAGAAATTGCCCTGTCACGATTCTTGAGAAAGTCACCTCGAGTTGACCTAGTAGGGTTAGATACCAGAACTTGGCTGATGTTATATTTGGAATGGATTGGTTACATGAATGTTATTCCTCAGTCAATTGTAGAACGTATACGGTAGAGTTTCGATTTTCGGGTGAACCAGTCCTAGGGTGGAAGGATAATTCCGTTGTACTTGTAGGTCGCTTTGCTTCCTATCTCAAGGCTAGGAAGATGATCTTTAAGGGCTATGTGTATCATCTAGTTTGGATCAAGGATTCCACGTCTTAGACCCCGACTATTCAATTAGTTCTTGTTGCATATGAGTATCCTTAGGTGTTTTCAGATGATCTGCCAGGAGTCCTCTAGGCAGGAGATTGACTTTAGTATTGACCTTCTCCCTAATACACCCAGCCTATATACATTTCTCCTTATATAATGGCTCCAAGCGAGTTAAGGAGTTGAAATATCTCCTAGATAATGGTTTCATCAGGCCTAGTAAATCCCATGGGGTGCCCTAGTTCTTTTTGTTCGGAAGGATGGTTCCCTTAGAATGTGCATTGATTATCGGTAGTTGAACAAGGTCACAATCAAGAATAAGTATTCCCTCTCCAGTGTTTGATGACTTGTTTGACTGCTAGGGTGCTAGGTGATTTTCAAAGATAGACCTTAGATCCGGCTATTATCAGCTCAGAGTTAGGGAAAGTGACATTCCGAAGACAGCCTTCAGGACTCGATATGGTCACTATGAGTTCGTAGTTATGTCTTTTGGACTAACGAATGCTCCCTGCAATTTTATGGATTTGATGAATTGGGTGTTCAAGCAGTATTTGGACATGTTCTTGATTGTCTTCATAAATAATATTCTCATTACTCTCAGAGCGAGGAGAAGCACGCTGCTCATTTGAGGATTTTACTGCAGATTCTCAAGGATGACGGTTGTTTGCTAAATTTAGCAAGTGTGAGTTTTGGCTGAACTCGGTAGCAATTTTGGCCATGTAGTTGATAACTCAAACTCACACTTTCTAGCAAGTATTAAGCGGATGTTGTCAATAAAGAACCCACAAAAGAGGTTGGGGTCGAACCCACAAGGAATAGGGTAAGATCTAGACTAATACCGGTACTTGAACTTATTGGTGAGTTATCTCCAAATTGGGGGTTTTTCAAATAAAAAAATATTAAGCAAAATTATAATTGTGATTGATATCAGATTTGCAAAAAACTAGGGTCAGTGTTCCCTATGGGTTCATAACTATTTAGGGTATACATAATCTGATTAATCCCAATGCTTACTTGTAGAGAACTGATAATTAGGATTCTCTCAAACAACTGGTTTTCGTGTGTGGACTATACTCAATCACCGGGTCAGGTCTCATGAGTGATTTCTGATCTTGGGCATAATTGCATGCCCAAGTGCGACTTTATAACTCGAATTAGTTTTGTTTATCTAATTATTTATATACATTTTCATATGATTTTATATAAATGTGAATATGTACTAACCAAAAATGATTATCCTTGTTTTGTAGGTTTAAAAATGAATTTGAACTAATCTATGAGTTGGTGAAGTAAGAGAATGAAGTGGGGAGCAAATTACAAAAGTCAGCAAGGAACCATGCCTTGGCAAGGCTGGCCGCGCCAGGCAGCGTGCCACGCTATGCGTGTGCCGTGCCATGCCAATGCCAGGCGCGAGAGGAAGGCATAAAGCAGGCAGGCATCCTGCGCGCCAGCGCCACCAGCGCCGTGTCACGCATGCCATCACGGCGCATAGGCGGCGTGTCACCGCCCGGCCATCGCGGCAAGCCTCGGCCTATTGTCATCCTAAGACGATTTCCAGTGTGCATCCGCGTTACCTCCATGTCACAGAGGCAGTGCTCCGCGATACACTCCGTGACACGGAGCCCATTCCCGACAGGCATAATTTTGCGAAATTCTCATTTACTATAAATAGGTCCCTTAGCTCCTAAAATCATTAAGTCATGATTTATTTTCTGAAAAACAGCCAAGGAGTGAGGGAGAACTCACCTAGGGTTCATAAATTTCATCTTCTCTTCTACCAATTCTTGTAAGTATGTTACTTTAATTATAGTTTCTTGTAATTATACGAACATGAGTGGCTAGAACGCTCCCTCTAGGGTTGAAGCCACAAGATATGATTGTGATGTGAGATTTTGTTTTGGTTTAAGTTATTGATTATTGTTTTGTCTTGCATTCTTTATTATTGGTTTTTTTAATGATTGATCACCATGAAAACACACACGTTAAACTTAGGCAAATGCTTGAGAAAGCAAACCTAGGGAAGAACATAAGAATGTAAGAAACAAGTTTTTGTCATTTGATAAGATTTTGTGGTTAGGGTAGAAATATACCTAATACCTTGCTTGGTTGATAAAATGGGGAAGAGAGAAAAGACACCGACTTAGATTTGTCACTCCACCACTCGAAGAAGTAGTTGTGAAGCTAAGTTTGGTTAAATGGTTGGAGGTACAAAAGTACCCTCATCAATGGCATAACCCCAAAAACCATATCCACGTAATTGAATTGCCACGAACTAGAATTAGCATCCTCGCTCACAATGTAGTAGTGAGGCTAGTTTGTCGTGTTTAGAGGTTCGCAAGGCCATGAACATGCAATTCTAATTATGTGAGACGACAATTGATAGTTTCATACTTAAATCATTGCAAAACGTAGTATCGCATGATTATTCAGCTTTAACTCTATGTTGCTCCTTGAATTAATTCAGAGTATTTCGTTGACCACATTTAGACTTAATTAATACACCAGCTTTATATAATCAACACTTGCGGTATTTAATATCACACTTGAACTTGATAGTTAGTTGAATTGGTCAGTCTAATGGGTTCGACATCAGGCTCTTAAAAAGGGCCACTATATTACTTGCACGACTCGTACACTTGCGGGGCGCAACAATTTCAAACTAACCATTATCAATATGTTCCGAATTTAACTATTCTGCGACCACAACTCAAGTTAATTCAATGATCATAAAGACCAACGCTTTGTTGTAATTCTCTTTTCCTAATCTCTACTTCTCTAGGTTCAAAGTAGAGAAAATATGGGCAAGTCCTAACATTGTACACTATTAAGAAATGTTTAAAGATGATGAGAATACAATACAAGCATTTAGCATTGGTTTTCAATCACTTTTGTGCAACCCTCGTTTGTTAATTTACCATGATTTCTACAACCCTAGTTATGGAGGTTTTAGTCTCTCATGATTGTAAGATTATAATTTTGCGTTCATAGACAAACACATAATTAAATACTTACAACAATAATTGAAAGAAACCATATTTGAATATTAAAGAACAATCTCAAGAACAATGGATGAAATCAAGAATTTGATCCTAGGAATTGCTCTCCAAAACTTAATAAAAATTCACAAAAATTCCTTACATGTCTCTACTACTTCATTTTTGTATTTATCTACTAAAATAAAAATATAATAAGGTATTTATACAGACATTAGAATCCCTTTTTTTCTAAGCTAACGAAAATTTTCCATATCTTGTGCCGAATGTATCACGAATGATCCTATGGCCTGTCGTAGGATTGTATGGGCCGTACCTATTTCTCGTATTCCTTGGCTGCTGCAGTTGGTCCAAGTGTTGGAAAGCTGGTATGAATAGTACCATATTCCTACAAGTCGTACAATGCATCCGTGGTTTGGCCCTGAGAACTTTGACATCTTCTGAAGTTTTCCACGAGTGTTGTGATACGCCTCGTGCCTTCCTCTAGGACTCGTACTGCTTGTTGTGTCTGAAGTTCTGCCAAGTATTGAAGAACTACTTTAATCTTACCACGACTCATGGTACGGGTCGTATGGGGTTTCTACGATCCGTGAGTCCACCCGTACCAAGAGACTGCCTTTGTGCAATTTTCTCTAAACAATTCCACGACTCTAGCTACGGCTCGTACTCTCTTGGTACGGCTCGTTTTAAGAGTGTCTTCACCTTCTCTTACTTCAGTCTTCTGACTTTCATCATGATTCTCAGTACGACTCATTCTGGTGAGTACGGCTCGTATTGAGACTTGTACTTGGCTGATTTTCTGCATTTTTATGCCTCTTTTGCATAATTTTGCTCCAACACTTATTTTCCTTGAAATCAAAGTAAAAGGCCTCATATACATAAAAAAACCTATGTCCATGCTATTTCTCAATTTAAGCATCAAAGTGCTGTAAACTCACAACACATCAACACCCTCAACTTAAGACTTTTGCATGTCCTCGGGCAAAGAAAACAAAAAGCTAAAGACAGCAACTGAAAATAAACCTTGGATACTACAACCAACAATTAATCAAAATTTGCCTATAAAATTAAATAGCTTTTGACCCCTTTTTCCGTGAACCAACTCCTGCACACATGCATATCAAGAAACCACAAAACATGATAAATAGGGATCAAGATATGTCATCTAGCTATTAACAGATAGTCAAGTCATCATCAATGCTTTTCACACAGGACCACTGGTAAGAATTAAACACAAACCATGTACCCTCACAACAAATGAAGTCCCCTACTCACAGATATAGTAAAATATGAAATATGGGACTGAACAAGTAAGATTCTCACTCTCACAAAGAAGTTTCAAATGCTGCATATCGGATACCGTAGGCTTGCCCTTATTTTCTCTACTTCGATTTGTCAGATGGTCAGGCTAGGATCACTATAGGACTTGCTTCGGCTTGTAATATAGGCTTTTGGGCTGGGTATGGTAGAGATGGAATCTTTTGAGTGACTAAACCTTTTCTTTGCACTATATACATGTGACTCCATTTTTTTTCACTTTTTCACCCTTTTTATTTTTTTCACTTTTTCCTCCTTTTTCACCCTTTTTATACACTTGTATGAGTGTGGTGTGTTTTCACGAATTTTTCATGCATCATTCTCTTTTTTTGTATTTTCTTTTTCACTTTTTCTTTTTTCTACTTTTGTTACACCACACCTCAATTTTCACCTTTTTCTTTTATCTTCCTTTTCACCTTCTCGAGTATTTATGCACCCTTACTCTAGCCACCCTCAACTTAGACATTTTACCTATGTTATGATTCACAATTTCCAAGGAGGGACCAAGGTCAAAACGGGTTCATTATAAAGAATGGGTACGGTTAATTGGTTAATCAAACAATGATTCATTTAAGGTTCAAAATCGAGATCAAGGGAATTATATCATTTTGGTAGGGTCATTTAAGCTAAAATGGGCTAAATAAAAGGTCCTATGATCCTTTCCTAATCAACCATCCTAAACTATGTAAAGACCAACCGAGCAAGTCCGAGATCTTCTACGTAGTATTGAGCTAGGTATTAGACCTCACTAACTCATGGTAGATGTCTTGAATTCACTCTACCTGTCTGGTTTATACATGGCTAACACAAATTATTCATTCTAATACACTTAATGACATAAAAATATCCACAAAAATCGTGCTTTCAATCACAAGTACATAGCTAATCATCAAAAATTTTAAAACAGGGTCAATTTCAATTCAAAACTAGTGTAATTTATTAGCTGAGTACTGCTAAGCTACTTTCTAATTAAACAAAAATCACAAAAATAAAATCCTAAACATGCCAGGTTCTACTAGGTAGAACACTGAGGAAAAAACCACGACAAGAAAAACCTTTGAACAAATCAAAATTCCAAAAATACAAGTATACCCCCTCCCTTTTTAAAAAAATGCTTCACCCCGAAGCATAGAATGTATAAACGAGAAGGAGGGGAACATACCTGCGGCACACTAAGCACTCCTATCATCCTGGCGGAGGAGTACCTCTGCTCTGTCGTGGTGCGCGGTGGGCGGTGCACTCACTGGTGTATCGGTAGGGGAGTGGCTTACCCCCTCACTGGCCAACGATTTGTCTCTACGACCTCTAGAATCATCGGGGCTAAATGTTTCTTGCCCAAAGGGTCCTTGCCACCTGAAAGCTCTGCCTAGGTCATGGTAGACTACCTTCTCCTCTAGCTCTCTTAAGCAGCTCCATTCGTGCTCGTCGTAAGTCCACTAACTGTCCAATCTTGCCAGCTTGTGATCTCTCTTCTCTCTCTTTCTCTTCTTCTTTGGGTCTCGTCTTCCAGCATCCTCAAAGACCCTCCTTTTCTCTTTCTCCTTGTCAACTCTTGTGGGCTCCCAATAAGCCTCAGATTAGCTCTCGTCCCAGCACTAACATCGAGGTCGGGAAGAGTGGGGGCTGCTATGATTGCCGGCTGCCATGATGACAGCTCAACCACTTGACTCAAAGTGCTGATTCCTCACAGAGGCTGCCAGTTCAGTCTTCTTGGCCATACACATGTTGAATCTGCTCTCAAAATCATCTAGTCTGGCGTGTAGGGCCTGTGCAGTTGTCTCAATCTCACCCTTTAACCAAGGCTTAACATTTTCCATCATCGACTGAACCTTCTTCTCTACTACAATCTGTCTCGTATCCAACTTCTGGAGAAATTCTTGAGGCATTAGTACGTACCCATCTAGAGTCTGTCTTGGGAAACATAGATGGTGCCACAGAGGGTGCTAGGATCTGTGTTTGAATGATCAGCATCTGTAGCCGGTGTGTCTCGCCCTACTCTTGTGAAGTGGGGGATTCACCTGTGTGCCCCCAATTGTTCGTGATAGTGGATTGCAGTAGAAAGTCGTGCCCGACTTACCAGGTTCATCTTATCCCAGATTAGGCCAATATCAGGGATCCCTTTGTCCTTCGATCAGGTGCTCCTCACCACGACGCACCTTAATACCTGCCTCTATGCACAATTTGAAAATGATACTCGGGAATGGGATGGTAATGCTCAATCCCATAGTCCGATCTCGCATCTCCTCTACAATGACCCTCGGGATATTGATGAGGTATCTGGACATGATACAAGCCACCAAAGCTGCTCTATCTGCATTGAGGGTATTATGATTTACAGTTAGACCAACCGGCGCACTAACGTCCAGCAGGCTTTTGTTATGAAGTTTAGAGAGTTGTTTGTGACCTGCTTGCCGCTAGTGACCCATTCTACCTCTTCTTTGTCCTCAACAATCACTCCAGACAACCATTGAGTTTGCCTCCGCCTCTCGTCAAAACCCAACTGCTTGATTTGTTTCAAAGCCTCCACCCGATAGTCATATTCTGGTGTAGCATGTGTGGTGGTATGGTGGGGCCCATATAATACCCCAGCAATGGTGCGCTCAGATATATCAACCTCTCGGCCTCTAACCGCTGACCGCTCTCCAGCTTGGGCTGATCTTTCAACTTGCCACCTCTTTCACTTTCTACTCCATGGTTTCCAAGTACTTGGCGTAGAACTCTGGAAAGATTTATAAACTGTATCGATCGAGGCTAACTATTCAACAAAATCCATAGAAGCTAAATATCCGCTTCATCTCCTTCACCTCATTTAGTGGTGGTGAGGATCCGCAGCTCGTCCTGAATGCTCCACCTAGATTTGTTCTTGGTGGTGAGAGCAATGCCCTATTCATATATTTCCTGGGTTCCTGGCACTCTCCACCGAATGGTGTGGTTCTCCCTGGGCGGAGTTTGCTCCTGCTCGACATTGGGTGCTTCTTCCTTTGATTCGGACTCACTTCTTGCATCTCTGGATTGAGCTCTTCGGACCCCTCTTCTTCATTAGAGCCACTTATAGACTCTTGAGCTCTTTCTTCCTCTCCCTCCTCAAACTGGGAGCACCCCCGGCGGAATATCATGGTAGAAACACGCGGGGCTTGTGATTTTGCCTTTTCCTAGTGGTTGGGGTCCCTTCAATATCAGATGTACTGACACAGTATTCCTCTATTGAACCACTAGGGGAGTTGCCTGCTAGTTTGGGTTCAGAGGTCGCATCAATCAATGCCCTCCGAGCATTTGCTTTGGATGCTTTTTAATTAATACTATGATCATTGTACCTATGGAGAAAAAAGGTTAGAATTCCAAATCGAGAAAAAAAAAGCAAAAAGAAAAATCACTCTTTACTTTATCACAGGTCTACAGTATGGGTTGTACCTTGGAGGTACGATTCGTACTGAGACTCGTAATATCTCAATTCAATGTTACGCTTCAGAGGTACGACTCATCCCATGAAGGTACGATCCGTACCATGAGTCATATAAGGATGCCCCTTGAAAGCAAATGTTCTGTATTTTTCCATAACTCATGGTATGACACGTAAGTCGATTCCATGAGTTGTAGGAGAGATCATACCATCACTTGTAGACTTGACCCTTTTCATATTCTTGGTACAATTGCCAGGTATGACTCGTAGAAGGATACCACGAGGCATACTAGGATTTGTACCTCGTGATTATTACAAATTTAACTTGGGGCAGTCCCAACGAACCATCCTACGAGTCATAGTATGAAA
Source organism: Datura stramonium (assembly GCA_018107945.1). Taxonomy (NCBI): domain Eukaryota; kingdom Viridiplantae; phylum Streptophyta; class Magnoliopsida; order Solanales; family Solanaceae; genus Datura; species Datura stramonium. Next base: position 374,969 of record JACEIK010000640.1, read on the forward strand.
CCATGAGTCCTAGGAAGGCTTCATGAAGCTTGTCCCTACCGTATTTTGATTCAGTTTGCAGAATTTAATTTAGTTTTGGGTACTCAAAATTCCCCAGATCTAGGCATGGATTTATCATGTTTTACAGTTACCCATTTCTCCCTTTTTTAATCACAACCCGTAACTCAAGTTTAACAGTGTAACACACGATTTTTATAAGTTAAATCCCCTACCCAGTTGCACACAATTTGTTCACATCCCTGTTCATTATCCTTTTTAATTTTTCAAGCATTAAGAGGGCTCTCAGGGATTTAGCAAGTTTACATCGAGCACAATAGGTCATTATTATCAAATTCAAAGAATACACTTCTTGAAGGCTTCTTCTTCGACTGATAATCAGAAACTAGGGTTGGAAGTTGGGATTCTCGGTATAATATGAGCTTGCTCAATTGATCTTGATTTTGAGTTACGGGTGTGAGGGAGTCATGAGTTTTGGTCGTGACTTCGGTTCTGAGTGCGTGGGAAAAGGTTATAGTGTGTTTGAAGTTTAAATAGATTATAAGGCAGATTTGAAAAATCTGGGCCGAGTTAAGGGGATTTAAAATTTTGACCCATCACGACGTACCACGGGTCTTAGGAAAGCCCTACGACTCGTCCCTTGGACTCATAACAGAGAGGTTGAGAAACTTACCCGTGGGCCTACGAGCACATCTTATGACTCATACTATAGGAGTATGATTCGTACTATGACTCATTAGGTCTTTCTTATTGAGGCCATGCCTTGCATAGTTCATAATGCGGTGAGGACTACAACCCGTACAATGAAGTTACGAGTTGTAGGACCGACCGTTACCTGAACTCATGCACTGAAATAACCTTATGCTTTTCACCATGACTCGTACTATAGCCCGTACAATCCTCTTATGAGTCATAATGAGAACCGTAGCACCCGCCTACTCAACAGTTCTTATGTCACCTATTTTTGTTCCCTGCCGCTGAATACACATAAGTTAATCAACTTGGGTTGCCTCCCAAGAAGCGCTTGATTTAACATGGCGGCACGATGCAGGTGGTTCAGTTAATTAGAATTCACCAAACCACAACATGGGTTGCCTCCTAGAAAGCGCCTAATTTAACATCGTGGCTGACGCAAGTCTCTTGACTACTCAGGCGTTGTCAAAGACGGATTCATCCTCTATTGCTGAGACAACTCTGTACTCCTTTGGTTGCTTGTTGACCGGCAGACATTGAAGGTGACCTCTTCTTTATTGAGTTTGAACTTTAACTGGCCAACCTTCACATCTCTAAGGCTCTCTAGTGGCAAGGAATGGTCGCCCCAAAATGATGGGGACCTCAAAATCAACCTCGCAATCAAGGATCACGAAGTCCGCTGGGAATAAAAATCTATCACTTTAACAAGCATATTGAAAAGGATCCCCAAGGCTTCTTCATAGTTTTGTTGGCCATCAACAGCCACATAGTAGTCGGTATGAGGGCTCCCAATCCCAACTGCTTAAACACAACTAACGACATCAGATTGATGCTTGCTCCCAAATTGTAGAGTGCCCTTGCAAACTCAATATCATCAATTATGTATGGAATGGGTGAAGGCAATTGGATCTTCCTTCTTCTAGGCATGGAACTGTGAGGCTATAACGCCACAATAGTGCACATTATCCACAAGCTCACCTCACAAACCTTTTTCTTTTTAACAAGGTCCTTCTTAAACTTAATATCCCGACATCTGTTCCAATGCTTCGACCAATGGTATGTTTACAGATAACTATTTGAGCATTGAAAGAAATTTCTAAAACTTACCATTCTTAGTCTTCTTCTTCATTCTTTGAGGGAACGGTGGCGGTGGTCGTGGAATAGCCTTGTAAATTTGTGTGACTCATGATTCTTACCTTGTTCATCTTCAGGCCCCTTTTTGACACTTGGAGCCTCAATCAACTCCAGCATTCTCATTGTGCTCATTCTCAGCAACATTTTCTTTATCATCAGTCACACTCTCTTTCTTCCTTCCAACTACAACTAGCAGAGAGGATCAACTGTGGTCTTTACACTCCTAGTCATCCACAGCCATATAGTGACCATCATTCTTTGGATTTTGGACTGTGTTGCTGAGTAGTGTACCTTTTTCTAGGGTTCATGGATGCTGACAGTTTCCTTAGCTGCTGTTCGATCTACTTGATAGTCGTAGCATGTGACTCAACTCTCGATCCATGCTGATAGATCACTATGGATTTTTCAGCTAATCATCTATGGATCTCACCTTCTTTAGCATCATCCATCTCCAACTTTAACTGTCAACCTCCCCTCACGTGCATTCGGAGGCATGTACAATCCTGTTCGGTCATTGCGGTAACCGCCATTCCTTCTCTAATCTCCCTCACGCTCACGACCTCAGCTTCTATCTTTGCACCTATTCCGATGGTAATTTTCTATGTATTGGTTCCAACCTTTGTGTCCAGAACCTTGACGCCAAGTGTCTTGTCCAGACCCTAAGGCGTTGGCTCAGCCAGCCACCTGGTTGTCCAAGAAGTTTGCCTCCTCCTCGAAATCTTAGTAGTAAGGCCCTGGCTCCCGTCCATGTGTCCCCACTGCATTAACTTTTTTGGTTCTAGCGCCCATGATATGCTTAGTGAGCAGGAGTCAATGATGTGCACATATGAGACAATTCTTGGTCATGTTCTTCTTCCTTCTTCGTTGGTCGGCAGTCAAACCGCTTAACCTATGTAACAGGCAGTGGCTTCTGCTTGGGTGTACCATGCTGTTAGTTTTGTCACTCTGTCTATAATAGTGACAACTTGCTCCCAGAGTATAGCTCATGATGCTCCTCCACCACTGTGTATTCACTATTGCTTTTGTACTGTTGTTCAATGATCTATAGAAAATCTCCAACAAACTATCATCTGGAATTTTGTAGTTAGGGCACCTGAGTCAACTTTTCTTGAACCTCAACTATTTTTATGGAGTGCCTTAGTCTTCAGCTATTGAAAATTATAGATTTCGTCTTTAAGCTGCAACATCCTAGAGGTGGAAAAGATCTCTCTAGAAAATCTTGTGAGCTCCCTCCAGTTGTTAATAGACATTGGAGCAGCTTCAATAACCATAAAGTGGACTCCCCAGACAGAGAGAAAGGGAAGATTCTTAGCTTTATAGTATCCTGGCTAACTCCGGGCAATCTGTACGCCTTGTATATTCCCACAAGTTCATCACGTGCCGAGTTGGCATCATCATTTTGCGTGAAGACTAAACACCCCTTTAATGTTCACTAATTAGATCATGAATTGCTAATGATGTCAAAATTTTCCCCAATATGCAATGGTGGTGGTACAATAACTCTGGTTGACCCGACTTCATCAATGTCGGGTCATCATCATCGAAGAATTTGAGGGGCATATCTTTGACCTCTATTGCCCCTTCCATGGTGACCAACATTGACAACATCATCTCGAGCATCCTCGCAGTAGCACGAGAAGTGCAGCTTGCCTAGCTTCTTCAGCAATACGGGTATTTCTCTACTCTTGGTTCTCCATTTTTTGGAGCGTTATTTTGAGTTCGAGATCCAAAGAAATCAGGGTTTCCACTTGACAGTACTTGGCATTCACCAAGCGATAACCTGTGAATATCTAAAAAAAAAGAAAACGTAATTCAGGAAATAACAACCAAAAGTCAAATACAAGTAATTAATCTAATCTGCTTGCGCCGTATTCCTCGGCAACAACGTCACTTTTCGATAACGCTCAAACTCACACTTCTTGGCAAAGTATGAAGCAAACATTGTCAATAAAGAACCTAACAAAAAGGTTGGGGTTAAACCCACGGGGACTAGGAGTAAGAACTAGACTAATGCCGGTACTTAAACTTATTGATGAGTTATCTTCAAATTAGGGGGTTTCAAGAAAAATAAAATCATTAAAAAAATTATAATTGTGATTGATATCATGATTTTCAAATAACTAGGGTAAGTGTTCTCCATGGGTTCATAACTACTTCGGGTATACACGTGATCCAATCCCAATGTTTACTTGTAGAACTAATAATAGGGTTTATCAAAGAACAATCTCAAGAACAATGGATGAAATCAAGAATTTGATCCTAAATTGCTCTCAAAACTTGATAAATTCACAAAATTCCTCTTCACACGTCTCTACTACTACATTTTGTGTTATCTACTAAAATAAAACATAAAAGGTATTTATACAGATATTAGAAACCTTTTCCTAAGCTAACAGAGAATTTTTTCATATCACAGCCGACTGTATACGACTGATTCTACGACCCGTAGTAAGTTGTACACGGGTTGTACTTGCTTCTCGTACTTCCTTGGCTTCTATAGATTTTTATAAGTGTTGTAGGCCGATATGACTCGTACCACAGTCTTACGAGCCGTACAATGTATCAGGTGGTTTTACCACGAGAACTCGGCGTCTTGAAGTTTTCACGAGTGTTGTGGTACGCCTCGGCCTTACTCCGATGACTCATACTGCTTGTTGTGTTTTATGTTCTTCCAAGTCTTGAAGAATTAGTTGAATCTTACCACGGCTCATGTTACGGGTCGTATGGGGTTTCTACGATCCGTGAGTCCACCCGTTCCAAACTGCCTTTGTGCAGTTTTCTCTGGGCAATTCCATGACTCTAGTTATAGCTCGTGCCCTCTTGGTACGACTAGTAATCAGAGTCGTATGTTACCTTCCTCTTAGTCCAGGCTTCTGACTTTCACCATGATTCTCAGTACGGCTCGTAAAATCAAGGTAAGACTCGTACTAAGATTTGTACTCGGCTGATTGCATTTTTATACCTCTTTTGCACATTTTTTCTCCAACACTTGTTTTCCCTAAAAATCAAAAGTAAAAGTGCCTCATATACATATAAAAATATCTAAGTCCATGTTATTTTCTTAGTTTTAAGCATCGAAAGTGTTGTAAACTCACAACACATCAATACTGTCTAAGCGAGTGTGTAGGTGGGCTCTTAAAAAGATTGAAGCGGTGAAGAACTGGCCTAAACCAGTTAGTCCCACAGATGTCATAAGCTTCTTAGGTTTAGCTAGATATTGGGGTTCATAGAGGATTTTCATCCATTCTAACACCATTGACCTAAGTTGACCCAAGAAGAAGGTTAAATTTTAGTGGCCGAATGCTTGGTGAGAAGAGTTTTCAAGAGTTAAAGACTCGACTCACTTCAGCCCGAGTATTGACCCTACTGGAGATACAAATAGTTTTATTGTGTGATGCCCCTAGGGTGGGTCTTGATGCAGCATGGTAAGGTCATTGTGCATGCCTCTAGACAACTTAAGACTTACGAGAAGAATTATCCGACGCATGACCTAGAGTTGGCAGCTGTGATGTTTGCCTTAAAGATTTGGAGGCACTAATTGTATAGGGTGCATGTGGATGGCATTCACGGATGCAAAGCGCCTCAATACGTGTTCACTCAAAAGGACCTGAATTTGCTACAAAGGAGATGGCTAGAGCTTCTCAAGGACTATGACATAAACGTCCTTTACCATCCAGATAAGGTCAATGTTGTGGTAGATGCTCTTAATAGGATGTCCATGGAGAGTGTGTCTCATGTGGAGGATGGGAGGAAAATGTTGGTGAAGGATGTCCATAGGCTAGCTTCTTAAGGGTTTGCCTTTTTGACTCAATAGATAGTGGGGTCATTGTTCAAAATGGGTCAGAATCGTCATTGGTGACCGAGGAGTCAAGGCTAGGCAAGACGGATCCCATCTTGGAGGAAAGATGAAGGAAAGCGATCAAAATCGCAAAGTGGAGGTTTTCTCCCAAGGGGGAAATGGTGTGTACTTTGATATCAGGGGTGATTGTGTGCCAGCTGTAGATGACTTGAGAGAGCGGATGTTGAGTGAGGCTGATTTCGCCCAAGCACACGCAAGAACATGTGGTGGTCAAGTAATATATGACAGTCCTGATTGTCGATCTTTTAGAGATTTGTCATTTCAATCATTTAAGGTTATTTCTTTATTTCACTATTTTATCAATTAGTTGAAATGAGGAATGGTTTAAATAATTAAACTACTAAAAACTTTAAATATAAAAATTAACTACAAAGTTGTTGCCAAACTTGATTTTACTTTAGATGATGATGAAAATTTAGGAAAATGACACTTTTGCTTCAAGTTGAGTTTTCAAGACGTGCTCTATAAAGATTATTCCTATAGTTGCTAGTTACAAGTAACAATCCCATTCCTTGCCACTTTTCCGAGCATCCAAGAACTATCTCATGAACCCTAACACCTATATCCCTATGGTCGCAGGAGAAAATGAAACGACGGTTATGTCTACTTGTATTTCAATTAAATAGGGTTGAAGGGTATATCTCTATCCTCAATAACAACTTCTAACCTCTCTCTCTAATGGGTTCAAGGATCTTTGAATTCCTGTTTTATATTTACCTTTAACCCTTTTTGGTTCCCTTTTTCCAAGTTCAGCCGAAAGCCAACAGATTTACTTACAAGGTGATTCCTCTTGTAAATAAGTAGTTATAACAAGTAATATACACAACCATTAAAGAAGAATTGAAACTAGCATAAATTAGTCTTTCAAACTTCAACCATCCACCATAAACAAAACCCTAGAGTATAAGTTTATCCACTCATGAACCAAGTGGGAAAACAACGACCTAATCATCATCATTCAAAAGAAGTAAAACGATAAGGAAAAAGAAACCTAAGTAGAAACTTGTCTCTCGCTTCCAAGCTGCGTACAACCCTCCACAAATGAGATACGAAATGTAAAAGTGATCCAAAAACTGCTAACAAATGATCTAGAGGCTATATTTATAGTTGATCCTTCAAATGACATTTCTGCCCTCAAGTACTTCACTTAAAAATCAGCAAATTCGTCTTGGAAATGGGTTGGCGCGTCGCCTCCTTCATAGACCTAAGTCTGGTTCAAGTTTCCTCTGACGTTTAGCTTCGGGCGCCAAGCCCTATTTGTACACCTAGGAATTAGCTAAATTTCACACTTCTGGATCATCTGGGCACCCTGCGCCACTCATAGCCCCTGAGTATTAGTCAAATTTCTTGGCTCTAGAACCTATTTGGCGCCCAAGCCCATCCATAGCACCAAAATTTTTGTCAAATTTCTCTAAGTGAATGCTCTGAGGGATCCGTGCCTCTCATATCACCAAGGTGTTGAATGAAACATCTTTTAAAGATAGGGACCTGGCGCCGACACTAGCCATAGCTAGCTTTTGTGCACAATCTTTTGAAGTTTTGGGACCTGGCGCTCGGCGCCGGCCATGGCCTTAGGTCCTTCTTCTCACACTCTCAAATATTCACACCTTGGGTTAATTTGGGTCCTTTTTCCTTGATTTCATGCTCAAAACATCTCAAATCATTTGTTAGCTTACAAAATACTCAAAAACATGAATTTATGTATTTTCTAAGGATTATGAACTTAATAAAGGGTAAAAGATGGGAAAAATATGACAAATGGGCATAGAAATATGCCCAACATCACCACCCCTCACTTAAACCATTAATTGTCCTCCATTAAGTATTGATTGGTGAGCGAATCAATATCAAATATGAAAGGTAAATCGTTAAATTATTTGAGTATTATCTAATTGATGCTACATACATAAACTCACCTTTTACCACCACACTTGGTACCTCTATCAATTCACACTCAAACGGTTAGCATAGAGCATAAGATTAAGTGGTTCATCAAGATACATCAATTCACACCAAGCACAACTAGAGTTCTCACAATCAAAATTACACAATCTATAAAATTGACTCATTTTTTTTCAAAACAGGGCCAACATGATCAAGCATGAAATATGCAACAAATAGTACACTGACTTAGATATTTTGTGCCCCTCACTTTTAGTGATGTTCCTATCTTAGATTATCAATACAAAGACATGGAATATAGAAACAAAGGCACCCTTATGCTCTAAACGATGTAATGCATATATGCCACATACCATAAGCTTTCTCTTCATGTACATTTAGGCTACTTGGTTGTTTCATGAGATACGGATTACAAGGACTTTTCCTTATTGTAATATCGGCTAAGGGACGGGTAGGAATTATATTTTTATAGTGACTACCACCCTAAGCACTTTTAATACATTTTTCAGTTTTTCTTATCCACCACCTTTTTCTTTGTTTGTTCACCTTCAATTAACTCACCTTATTTTTCTCATGCCTTTTTTTTACTAATTGACTACTAGTATCTTCTTATAGAATTAATAAGGATTTTGCAATTAAAGCTCTATGTTTCAATTTGCTAGCGGCAAGTAAACAACACAATTTTATGGGCACCCCTTTTTCCTGTGTTCTCTCCTTACCCACAATTTTTTTCCCTTAACATTATACTTTAGTGGACCTTGACTTTCAAGTCTCAAAGTGTCTAAGATTACTTTGGATCAATAAATCTGAGATCTCACAAAAAAAGTTAAGCTGCTTTCGTGGCTAAGAAGAATAAGGCTTATGACTCAAAGGGGTTTAACTAGGGAGAATGTGTCAGGAAGGTAAAACAAACATGGAAAGTTATTGCTCTTTCAAAGAAATGCCTTGATCATTTCTGACTCTCCTAACAACTAGCTATCCTCCATACACTAAAACAAGTTCTAGACCACAATATATAATGCCACGATCCGAGTTTACACCTTGGACACGACATGGTACATAGAGTCATAAGTGACCCGAAGAAAACCCTGGTAGAGAATATTCTACTAAAATTGATCTACTGAAAATAATCATAAAAGAGCGGAAGCTAACAACAGAAATAAACTGGTACTAAATAATGAACAAACTTGAATAGAATCTAAAGTCCCAAGTTGATACTATAATCTTTATTTGAAAGCCTTCTAACTCGAATGTATGAAACACAATATAAAATGACTAACACTGAAAATGAAGCCACCGTCCCTGGGAGATGAGGACTCACCAAAGTGTACTGCGGTGTTGAATCAGTAGGAGAAATAGCCATGCTACTGGGCCTGAGAACCTAAGCCTATATCGCCAAAATGATACAGCATAATAGTATGCATCAGTACTTTGAATATACTGAGTATGCGAGAAGGAACTAAAACATATATATATATAAAGTAATATTAGCTGTACTAAAATATTGAAAAAATAAACCGAAATATGAAGAAACTGAACTGAATTGAAATCATAGCGAACTGGAATAAACTATGCTATCTTGTGGTATGGGAGAGACTATAACTGACATGTAACAACATGAGCTAAATGTGGAGTCTGATGTATACCCCCCATCGGAGAAGGCCCACTATACCTTGCCAAGGTATAGCCAGTGACTTGGATGATCACTATCTGAAGCCTATTTGGGCTAATTACTTATGGTGGCAGCATAGATCTGGGAACCTGGGTGCACTAATCCCCGACCCGCTCGGTGCTAAATACTACTTCCACTGAAAATCCTAACTGTCTAACTATACTGATAGCTCGAACTGATGTCCTAAGACATAGGTCATAACTACTTATCTAGAAGAGTTTTGAGAGTCTATGGACACGAAAGAAACTATGTTCTAAGACTCACCAGAGATGCTTTATCTGAAAGCGTCATAACAGTTTAAAGAACAACTAACAAACTGATAAATTGATTCTACTGAGTTTCTCAAAAGATTGATAATAGTCAAACTGACCAGTTGATATTTCTGGAGAATGCTATGTTTACTGAGTATTTACTGGAACTACGAGACTGAATATACTAAAATATTAACTTCTATTCAAGTATCTGAATTGACATTCATAATTCAAATAAAATTATCCTAATAAAGAAATATTTATATATGGGGTCTGAATCATGCAAGTTTCAGACAAAATCATGCTAAATATCAAGGATAAAATACCCACTGTATGAATGACACCAAGACATAAATTTGCAACTCCTGGAAAAAACTTAATGAATTATTGCAACAAAAAAATTCACAAACTAACTGAAGAAACCCTAGTTTCAATCTTCAATAGGGCTGGAACTAATAATATTTTTGTAAGGAATTTGGGACACAAGGGTGCAAGAATTTGCCTTGTTGGAATCCACATACCTAAGAAGAACCCCTGAGAAATCCTTGAGAATCAAGAAGATTGAATACCTAGCTTTTGCTTAAGAGGAATATGAAGTTTACGTACCGTTTCTGTGAGTTTGGAAGAGAATGAGAGGAGAAAGATGATGAAATTCCTAAATTCCCTTCAAATCACACCCCAAATGACGTATTTAGGCATTAAAATAATGGGAAGTTACAAAAATGCCCTGAAAAAGGTCTAGAAAACTTTCCATCGGGACCTAACGAGTCACACAACGGGTCGTTGGTTGCGACCACAACCCGTTGGGACCAGTTGTTGGTCTTGGGTCTAAAAATCCTAGTTATTGGAACTAAACAACGGATGAATAGGACGACTCTTTGAATGTAACAACAGGTCATTGAATACAGTCGTAGTCACCGAAAGGACTTTGAACAACTTCTGAACTTTTCGCAACGAATGACACACTGACTCATTGGTAGACACAATGGGTCGTCATCACTACTTTTCATCACTACTGGAGATTCTAAATGATCCCTAAACTAAGCCAATGGACTGGAACAAGGACATGTTGGATGGGACAACAAGTCGTTGTTGCCACTTATTGTCACTGGAAGAGTTTTGATTAGATGTTGGATATTCCCCATGGATGGACAAGATGACTTGTTACTAAAAACAATGGGTTGTTGGCACCAACCATTGCTACTAAAGGTTGCTCCCCTCCAATGGCTCCTTATGATGAGACATTATGTCAATGTGGCTCATTGTCTAACTCGTTGTTTTAAGGACTGTTAGACTGTTACCTATGGATCAAGACAATGGTCCATTACCAAAACCAATGGTTCATTATGTTGCTCATTGAGGCGAGGAAAAACTTGCAGGGGTTGACAGCTCTCATAACGGGTCATCGTTACTGATAACAACTCGTGGGTGAGTTGTTCTGAGGCAAAATTTTGGTTCCCTTTTGGTTTTTTATTCTAAGTTTGAGTTTGTTCCTAAGAAACTTTTGAGGTGTTACAATATCTCCCCCTTGGGATCATTCATCCTCAAATTAAGGCTAAATAAATGGAAGACTGGGGAAAGAGCTGCAATCCCGAACTAAAATTATAACTGTACTGTAAGGTGGTTGACTCCGAACTGAGATAGAAATGCTAACTGAACTTATGAAACTAAGTTGCATGTTAGAACATGAATAAGAATGAGTAGTATGGGCCCGGAATAGAGTACGAGGGAGGAATTTAGTACCTGATACTGAAGCTGAACTGTAAAGAAATAAGTGAGGGTATTTAGCATCATGTCCGCTTTCACTTCCCATGTAGCTGTCTCAACTAGCTGGTTCCTCCATAAAACTTTTACTGAGGCGAGCTCTTTTTTCCTCAGCTTACGGACTTGACGGTCTAGAATCTTAACCTTCTTCGTAAGAAAGACTATCCTTTACACCTACGCTCTCTAGAGTCACTATTGAGGTCGGGTATCCTATGCATCTCTTCAACAAGGACACATGGAAGACTGAGTGCACCGATGCTAACTCTACAGGCAGCTCCAGCTCCAAAAGCCACATTGCCAATGCGTCTCGGGATTCTGTAAGGGCCAATATATCTGGGCCCAGGCTTTCCTTTCTTCCCCAATCTCATCACCCCTTTCATGAAATTTTCCAGGTATACCCAATTATCCATAACAAACTTCAACTCCTTCTTCTTTATATGCTATGATTTCTATCAGCTTTGTGTTGTTTTCAATCGATCCCTGATAAGTTAAACCTTCTGCATGACTTCATGTACTGAATTAGTTCTTGTCAAGGTAACTACCCACAACCTCAAACCACCTTATAGGGACCTACACTTTCTACCATATATTGCCTCAAATAGGGCCATACGTATAGTAAGTGGTATCTATTGTTGTACGCAAACTCGATGAGAGGTAGGTGATCATCCCAACTGTACTTGAAATTGATCATGCAAGCCCTCAACATATCTTCCAAAGTCTAAATAGTACGCTCTGCCTGTCCATCTGTCTGTGGGTGAAAAATGCGAGCTTGACTGAGTACCAAGTTCCTTAAATGACTTCCAAGGGGTGAGGTAAGCTGAGTACCCCTATCTGAAATATTGGAAAAGGGAACTCCATTTAGTCTGAATAACACTCGGATGTACAGTCTAGCATAAAGTCGATTCAATGGTCTTAACTGGTAGGAAATGTGCTGACTTAGTCATCTGGTCTATAACCACCCAAATTGAGTCATGCTATCAGCGTGTATGAGGTAACCTTGTGATGAAGTCCATATTCACTTCTTCCCACTTCAGAGCCAAGTGCTAATATCTTGAGTCATAACCCCAGGTCTCTAATGTTAAACTTTGACCTACTAGCAATTTGGATACTTAGCCACAAATACTGCAATGTCCTTCATGCCATATCACTAGTAGACGTCCCGTAAATCATGGTACATCTTGGTGGCACCTGGGTGGATAGAGTACCTAGAGTTGTGTGCTTCCATTAGTATTCGATGCCTCAAATCATCTACATCGAGAACACATAACCTGTCATGGTAATGGAGCACACTATCTCCCCCCTTGGAGAATGCTTCCACCTCTTTCTGGCTGCTTCTTTCAGCTTAAGTAGAATGGGGTCTTCATACTTCTCTGACTTAACCTCTACTACCAATGGGGTTGGAGCCCATTCTGGACTACAACTCCACCCTCTGCTGAATCAACTAACTAAACCCCTAACCGAGACAACTTGTGGATATCCTTTGCTAGTTACTTTTTACCCTCTTCAACATTAGCAATAATTCCCATAGACAGCATCATGTTGAGGGCATCAACCACTACATTGGCCTTGCCCGGGTGATATAGTACGCTCATATCATAATCCTTCAATAACTGTAGCCTTCTTCTCTTTCAAAGATTCAAATCCTTTTGACTGAACACATATTGTAGACTCTTGCTGAAGTCAGTGAAAATATCCACATGGACCCTATGGAAATGGTGTCTCCAAATCTTCAAAGCAAACACTACCGCTGCCAATTCAAGATCGTGAGTCAGATAGTTCTTCTCAGGAACTTTAGCAGGCACAATGCGGAAGCGTAAGCTATGACTTTCCCATGTTGCATCAGAGTGCAACCAAAGCCAACTCTAGAGGCATCACAATAGACCACAAACCCGACTGCACCTTCTGGCAGAGTCAGAACTGGGGCTATAGTGAGTCGAGTCATCAACTCTTGAAAACTCTTCTCACACTCGTCAGACCACTGAAACTAAATTCTTTTGAGTTAGTCTGGTCAAAGGGGAGGAAATGGAGAGAAACCTTCAACTATTTGTCTGTAATAACCATCTAAGACCAAGAAACTCCTAATGTCTGATGGAGAAGTAGGTCTTGCCCAATCCTTGACTGCCGTTATCTTCTGAGGATTTACCTGAATACCCTCACTGGAGACCATAGGGCTGAGGAAGGCAATTGATTTAAGCCAGAATTCACACTTGCTAAATTTGGCGTACAGCTGAGTGGTCAGAGGTCTGTACTATCATCAGATGGTCTACATGTTCCTCCTCAATTATAGAGTAAACCAAAATATCATCTATAAATACAATAACGAACATGTCTAGGTATGACTTGAATACCCTGTTCATCAGATCCATAAAATCTGGGAGAATTAGTTAAAATAACTACGAATTCGCATTTGACCATATCGAGTTCTGAAGGTTATTTTCAGAGTGTCATATTCTCTGACCCTGAGCTGGTGGTATCCTGATCTGAGATCTATTTTGGAAAAACAACTAGCTCATTGAAGTCGATCGAACAAGTCATCAATCTTGGGTAGAGGATAATATTCTTAACTGTAACCTTGTTCAACTGCGGTAGTCGATGCACATTCTAAGTGTACCATCTTTCTTTCGCACGAATAGAATTAGGTCACCCCACAAAGAGATACTGGGCCTAATGAAGCCCTTGTATAGAATGTATTTTAGCTATTCCTTAAACTCCTTAAGCTCAACTAGATCCATTATATAAGGAGGAATAAAGATAGACTTGGTATCTAGAAGAAGGTATATGCCAAAGTCTATTTCTCGCTCGGGAAGGACTTCGGGAAGATCTTCAGGAAACACATCGGGAAACTCACTTACAGCTGGAACTGACTGAAGTGTCCCGGTCTTGGGCTAGAGATCTTATACCCTAACCAGGTGGTAGATTTACCCCTCAGCAATCATCTTCCTAGCCTTAAGGTATGAAATGAAATGACCCTTGGGTGCTGAAGTACTACCCTTCCACTCTAGGACTAGTTTGTTAGGAAATTGAAACCTGACGACCTGGTTCTGCGATAATTGAAGCATAACAAAATGCATCAGTCCATGCCAGGGATGAGGTCAAAGTTGACCATATCTAGCTCTGTTAGATCAATTGGTGAATTTATTAAACACTGTGACCGGACAATTTTCTATACATTTCGGTTAGCTCTAATTGACTCGTCTATAGAAGTAGAAACTAAAACATCTCTAAGAGGATTTCTGGAATAATATCAAGTGGACTGCAATGTAAGGAGTAACGAAGGATAATTGTGTGGCTCCTGGATCTAGTAAATCATATACATCAACGTGGAAAAGGCGTAACATACTAGTAACCATATTGAGTGAGTTCTCCTAATCCTGCCGGGAAGATAGAGCATAGAAACGGTTCTGGAGCCGACCGCTATCGTACTTGAGGTGGTGCCCTACTAGGTTGGGCGTCGACAGAGCTGTTGACGTGGTGGATTGGGCCTTTCCCCATCCTACTGACGGGAAATCCCTCAATCTGTGACCTACTTCAATCACATGCAAGAAACAACCACATCCTCTGCCCCCGATAGCACTCCCATGGATGATTATTGCCACACTCAAGACATGTTGGAAAAATGCAGTTGCTAGAGACATGGTTTGGGACACAGAACCTGATGTCCCATCCATCTTATATTTACGGGGCTTGGAAGATGGAGCAATGGTTGAGGAAGGTGCTAGAGGCCTTTTCTATTGCTATTGGAGGAGATTACCACCGCCTGACCTCTGTTGAGTACTCAAACTGAGCAGGTTCTTGTAATACCCCGAAAGTGCCGTAAAGATTAGACCCGAGATAAAAAATGGAAGTTGGCTGAAAACTGGGGAAAATTGTATAGGACGGACGACCCAACGGATCGTTGGTCCAACCAATGACCCATTGGATCCAGTCGTGGTAAGTAAAAGACTGGTGGCAGTGGATATAAAGGATGATGTAACGACTCCTTGCAGGAAACAACGAGTCATTGTTTGTAATAATGGGTAGAACTGGACTGTTACACCCTGTAAATTCCCGGCACATAGATGGCCTATTCGCGTTGGTTAAGAGTATTTGAAATCAATACATGCTAGAAAAAGGCCCATGGAAAGATCGGCCAGCGCCAAGTCAGCGTCGCAGGCAAATGCGACCTCAAATCGCATTCCAGGAATGCGACTTATAAATCGCATTCCCTGAATCGACTTATAAGTCCCAAGTACATAAGCCCACTTCAGTTTAAATCAGTTCATTCATCATAATTTCAAGAAAATTCGCAGCAAACGAGAGAGGGTGAAGAGGGTGAATATATTATCGTCTGATTACGCCGCTAAATGTCGTCCAAGTCCAAATTAACCTCAGGTACCGAGGTTTTAGCAGCAAAGGACCATTCCTACAGATTTTGTTTCGCGAAATACGACTGACGAATCGTCAGGCCTGCTGGACCTAAGGTAAGTAGAATTGCTCCAAACTAGTGTCAATGTGCTCCTAGCCGTAAAGTGGATACTTGTCCCTTCTGGACTTCTGAAAAATAGCAAGTCTCTGACCGTCTTTCGATATGCCTAAGTTTAGGCTATAAATATATCGAAAGTGACTTTGTCCTTCAGAATAGTGTTGTATTTAGTACTAATTGATGTGCATATGAATGCAGTTGGGGGAAATAGTTGGAGTATCTTGACCGAGCCTCGTCCGACAGTCAGATAACTCGAGGTTAAGGTATGTGAAGTAGTTTCTTCGGCAAGTTAGCAGTTTTATCCATATAAATCATAGTAAACTCCGTATTTGAGTTCTCGAGTTGAATGTTGAGTATTGGTAAGTTTAGTAAATCTGATTTGCGTTGCCATATCGTACTCGGTCGGAATTAGTAAAGCATGCGCCAAGGGCAGTTAGCATTCCAGATTCAGTATAGCCTATTGTATGATTAGCAAGCATGTTGTAGAATAAAAAAGATACAGATTTTCAGAATAAAGTTAGTAAAGTAAAATCAGATAGACAATCAGTATTATGGCTACAGACTAGCCATTCAGACAGTTTTATGGCTACAGACTAGCCGTCGAGATAGATGATATCTTGGCTACAGATTAGCCATACAGACAGACAGTATCACGACTCTGCAGTTATGAAAGCAGTTGAGTAGAGATTACAGAATTAGTATAATTAGTAAAGAATCAGTATAATACAGAAAGAGATCAGAATAAGAAATCAGATTTCAGATAGTCTTTTTCATTTAAACATGCTTGCTATTTATATGTGCTATTTGTTTGTTGAGACTTGATATGGCGTGAGGGCATCTTATTGAGCGTCCTCGCCGCCCCTGGGTTGGTAATCGTGTCGCCCACTGAGCCCAGGTAGGTTTACATCACTCCAAGGGGTGGCATGCCGTCCCCAACTTGGACGAAGATGGGATGAAGCTTTCCCCATATCATTGATAGCACTACAGTACAGATATTCCCTGTTGAGCAGTTCCAAGGACATACAATTTCTGTTACAGAGAGCCCTGATGAGCAGTGTCCAGGGACCAGATACTTTCTGTTTTAGATACAGTACAGGAGTACCTCGGACTCAGACACAGTTATTTATATCAGAGGCTATGGCCCGAGCCGGAGACCCAGGGGCCGGTAGAGAAGCTCTGGTGGCAGAGATGAGTGGAGTGACTTATTTTTGGCTGGTTTTGACCCGGGTAGGTATATAGATTGTTTGCTTGCTTGGCGCCATCCGGCTTATGGGGGTTGGTATTGGCTCTTGCTTGCTACCTGTATATCTCTATTTATGTGCTATATACTAGCTAATAGACAGCAGGAGCCGTCGCGTCTACAGGTACGCCTCCGCCTTATCAGTACAGAAAGCTTGATTCTGTTCATATCAGCTTCTTCAGATTCAGTTATTTCCTGCTATACAGAATTGCTAGTTATGTTATCTATATTCAGTTGTATCCAGTTGTATTCAGTTTGCTTCTTTGCATACTCATTCCCAGTGCGACGCCCAATAGGGCGCTGCATTACTGCCTGCACGTACTCATAGATGAGAGCGATCCCTCGTGATTCCAGCCAGCTATAGATTCATAAGCTCCTGTCATCCGGAGTCTGATTTCCAGAGGTTTTAGCTCTTTTCCTTTTGTTGGTACAGTATGGGTAGGTCGGGGCCCTGTCCCGAACCATTTCTATCGATTACTCATAGAGGCTTGCAGATTGTATATGTTATCTCCCTGTGGTCAGTTGAGCCGGTCGTGTGAGGCCGTGCAGTTTGTTATAACTGTTTAGTATTTCTGTTTATGTTGGCCATGTGGGGCCATAGTTTGATAGTAGTGGTGACCTTGCCGGTCACGTAGCTTTTCAGTTTTTCCCTATGTTAAGTTTCAGATGACTAGA
This sequence comes from Datura stramonium, assembly GCA_018107945.1. Lineage (NCBI taxonomy): Eukaryota > Viridiplantae > Streptophyta > Magnoliopsida > Solanales > Solanaceae > Datura > Datura stramonium. The sequence continues at coordinate 392,618 of JACEIK010000640.1, forward strand.
CAGCATGGTGGCCTTGTCGGCCCGCATAGGTTCCTTGATATTAGAATATTTCTGGTTAGCTGTTGATGCTTTCGCAGGTGGCTATAGGCCAGTTGGCCGGAGGCTGTGTTTACAGCCGTTATATAGCCTTTGTTTTCCAGAAACCTGAGATAGAGCTAGCCAAACACCAGATGTGTCTAGGCCCACTAGTTAGCAGTCCGAGGTCCATAGGGCTGCCAGGTGCCAGTCATACCCCAAGGCGGGGCGTGACAAACTTGGTATCAGAGCAGGTCGTGTCCCAGGGGAGTCTGCAAGCCATTAAGTAGAGTCTCTTTGTCTATGGATGTGTTGTGCACCATACTATAGGCAGGAGGCTGCGAGGCATGATAGGATGGTTACTCTTCTTTCTCAGTCGATCGTGCTATAGAGGCAGTATAGTATAGGATTGAGTCCCTAAAACTTATTGTATTCTTTGTCTACAGATAAGAATGGCAGATCAGCGACACCCTGCCACAGGCAGAAGAAGAAGATTAGACGCAGCAGCAGCGAGGTAGATTTGCTCATCGAGGGCAGTCAGAGCCTAGTGGCAGTTCTAGAACAGTAGATTCCCGCAGCGAAGGGGAGCGAGCAGATTCACACCTCATCCCTGCCCTTATTGCAATCGACCACACCCCGGAGCTTGTAGATATGGCTCCTCCAGATGTTATATTTGCGGGCAGGAAGGGCAACGGATGAGAGAGATTGTCCGACCAGAGGTCAGGAGGTGAAGACAGTCAGGACGAGGGGGATCCACAGGGCCATGAAGTCCCAGCAGCCTCGGCAGGGCGTGAGCCCTCAGGCTCAGTAGGCAGAGGCCGAGGTAGATCCAGGAGCCTCCAGTTCAGGTACCCAGACTTAAACCGTACTTATGCACTACCAGGGAGACATGACTCAGAGCGTCTCCGGATGTAGTAACAGGTACGATTACTATCTATTCATGCCCTTCTTATGTAATGATTGATCCAGGATCCAGTCTGTCATATATTACCCCAATTGTGGCTCAAAAGTTCAATATTGCACCAGAATTATTAAAACATCCCTTTTCAGTATCCACGCCCGTCGGTGACTCTATTGTAGTTAGCGAGAATTTACCGAGGGTGTGCGGTAGAGGTTGCTGACCGCCGGATGCCCATACAGTAGATCTGGTAGAGCTAGAAAGTGATAGACTTCGATGCCATAATAGGTATGGATTGGCTAGTGCCGTGCTCATGCCAATGTAGAATGTTGGACCAAGACGATCGATTCCACTCGAGAGGAGAGTTAGTGCGGGAGTGGAAAGGAAGCACAGCTACGCCAAAGGGTAGGTTTATTTCCACTACCTTCAAGCGAGAGAATTGATAACTAAGGGATGTATTTACCACCTAGTCAGAGTCCAGGATGTTCGGGCAGAATCTCCGACACTCCAGTCTGTTCCGGTGGTGAACGAGAGTTCCCTGATGTGTTTCAGACTAGTTACCTGTTATTCCCCCAGAAAGGAACATAGATTTTGCTATTGATTTGTTGCCAGGCACTCAGCCTATATCAATTCCTCCCTATCATGTATGCCTCCTGCAGAACTTAGAGAGTTAAAGGAGCAGCTGAAGATTTGTTAGACAAGGTTTCATCAGGCGGGAGAATACTTCACCAAATGGGGTGCGCCAGTTCTATTTGTGAGAAAGAAAAAGAAGATGGCTCGCTCCGTATGTGTATAGATTATCGGCAATTGAATAAAGTTATAGTGAAGAACAAGTACCCGCTTCCTAGAATAGATGATTTATTTGATCAGTTACTGAGGCAGATACTTCTCTAATTCCGGCTTGCGGTCGGATATCATCCAGGTTCAGTACGTGAAAGAGATATTCCCAAAACGGCGTTCAGGACCCGGTATGGACACTTTGAATTTCTAGTTATGTCCTTTGGGTTGACGAATGCCCTAGCAGTATTTATGGACCTGATGAATAAAAATGTTTTCAGACCATACCTGGAACTGTTCGTGATAGTATTTATTGATGTTATCACAGTATATTCTCATTCTGAAGCAGATCACCAGGCTCATTTATGGACAGTGCTCCAGATTCTCAGGGACCGCCAGTTATATGCTAAGTTCTCCAAGTGTGAATTCTGGCTGAACTCAGTAGCCTTTTTGGGGCACATTATGTCGGATGCTGGTATACAAGTTGACACGCAGAAAATAGAAGCAGTCAAAACATGGCCTAGGCCTACCAGTCCGACCGAAGTCCGCAGTTTTCTGGGATTAGCAGGTTATTACAAGATATTTGTTAAGGTTCTCTATAGCAGCACCTCTGACCAAGCGCGCATAAAGCAGCAAAGTTTCAGTGGAATGGAGGCATGAAAGCAGAGCTTCCAGGAACTGAAAGACAGATTAACCTCCGCCCCCCAGTGCTGGTATTACCCGGAAGGTAGAGGTTATTCGATTTGTATTGCATCGCATCGAAAGACGTCGGGTTGGGTTGTGTGTTGATGCAGCATGGTAAGGTGATTGCATATGCTTCTAGACAGCTGAGGAAACACGAGAAAAACTGCCCTACCCACGACCTGGAGTTAGCCGCAGTGATCCACGCCTTGAAAATGTAGAACATTACTTGTAGGGCGTCCATGTGAATATTTTCACAGATCATAAGAGCCTACAGTATATCTTCACCCAAATGGAGTTGAATCTGCGACAGCGTCGTTGGTTGGAATTGCTAAAAGATTACGACATGGATATTCTGTACCACAGGAAGAGCCAATGTTGTAGCATATGCTCTCAGTCGGCCAAGTCCATGGGAAGTTTGGCATATTTGCAGCGAGCAGCGTGAACTTTGGTCAGGGAGATACATCAGTTAGCTAGTTTGGCCGTTCGTGTTGCGAGAGCGGAGTACAATAGAGCGGTAGTTCAGAATACCGCCATGTCATCATTAGAGGTGGAAGTAAAGGAACGACAATATGAGGATCCTGACCTGATCTAGCTCAAGGACAATATTCCGCAGGGAAAAGCGCCAGATTTTCAGGTAACAGAGGATGGAGTGCTGCGTTGTAAAGACCGTCTATGTGTTCTAGATGTTTCAGGCCTCCGCCAGTAGATTATGAACGAGGTACATTGCGCCCGCTATTCTCTCCACCCGGTGCGACAAAATGTACCATGATATCAAAGAAAACTACTGGTGGCCAGGTATGAAAAGAGAAATTGTTGAATTGTAGCCCAGTATCCTACCTGCCAACAGGTGAAAGCAGAACATCAGAAGCCAGGAGGGTTAACTCAGGACATAGCTGTGCCTCTCTGGAAATGGGAAGCGGTAAATATAGTTTTGTGGTAGGATTACCCCGTACTAGACACAGACATGATTCTACATGGGTGATAGTTGACAGATTGACAAAATCAGCTCATTTCCTGCCAGTGAGAACTACTTTCTCAGCTGAAGATTATGCCGAGTTGTATATCCGAGAAAGTCCAGATTGCACGGAGTGCCGAGTATCATTATTTTAGACAGAGAAGCCACGAGTTTATGGCTAGATTTTGGCAGTCGTTTGAGAGAGGTCTGGAGTCGCAGATTAATTTGAGCACGCATTCCACCCTCAGACAGATGGATAGGCTGAGACACCATTCAGACGCTCGATAAGATATGTTGCCGACGTGTGTGTTAGATTTGGTGGTAGCACAGGATGAGCAATTGCCCCTAATCGAGTTTGCTTATAATAATAGCTATCACTCACTATCCATATGAAAGCCTTTCGAGCCATTATACGGGCGAAAATGCCCAGATCGCCGATTGGCTGGTTTGAAATAGAATCAGCGTTGATTGGGCGGAGCATTGTTCAGCAGTCGGAGAAAAGAATAAAACATCAGAGAGCGCTCCTGACTGCAGAGGCCATAGAAATCATATCACGGATGTGCGGCGCAGAACTGGAATTCGATGTGAATGACTGGGTATTTTTGAAAGTGTCTCCGATGAAAGGGGTGATGAGATTTGGCAAGAAAAGTAAGCTCAGTCCAAGATTTGTTGGGCCTTATTAGATTCGTCGAAGAATAGGACAAGTGGCATATGAGTTGAACTTGCCTCCAGAGTTAGAATCCGTTCATCCGGTCTTTCATATATCCATCTTTGAGGAAATGCATAGGAGACCCATCCGTGTCCCAGTCCAGGATATCCACGTTATAAACTGGCCTACGAAGAGGTTCCAGTAGCTATCCTAGATAGACAGATTCACAAATTGAGAACTAAAGATATTGCGTTTGTCAAAGTATTGTGGCATAACAGGAACCGAGAGGAAATGACGTGGGAGGCGAATATGGCTCCAGATACCCTCATTTGTTTCAAGCCTAGTTAGGCGACAGGTATGTTAATGTTATTACCTATGCAGTATCTTATAGTTTGTATATGTATAAATGAAAAGATTGATTTTAGCTATCACATGAATCCAATAGTATTGTGCGGAGTACCTGTATTGGACTTTTCTGTATTTCAGGTTTTTGAGATAGTCCATATTATAGGGGAAACTCTGCCGAAATTTTCCTAGAAATAAAAATAAGTTGAGTAAGTTGAAGTTCCTCCTAGATAGCAGTTTTTCATTCGAGGACGAATGTTCTTAAGAGGGGAGAATGTTACACCCCATAAATTCCCGGCACATAGATGGCCTATTCATGTGTTGGTTAAGAGTATTTGAAAGCCATACATGCTAGAAAAAAGCCCAGGGAAAGATCGGACAAGCGCCAAGTCGGCGCGTCGCAAGGCAAAAATGCGACTTATAAATTGCATTCCAGGAATGCGACTTATAAATCGCATTCCTTAATACGACTATAAGTCCCAGTATATAAGCCCCACTTCGATTTTAAATCAGTTCATTCATCATAATTTCCAGAAAATTCGCAGCAAACAGAGAGAGACGAGGTGAATATATTATCGTCTGATTACGCCGCTAAATGTCGTCCAAGTCCAAATTAACCTCAGGTACCGAGGTTTTAGCAGCAGGGAGCATTCCTATGGTTTTGTTTCGTGAAATACGGCCGGCCAGTACGGATTTTGTTTCGATTACGGATTTTGTTTTGCGAAATACGGCCGACGAATTGCCGAGCTACCGGACTAAGGTAAGTAGAATTGCTCCAAACTAGTGTCAATGTGCTCCTAGCCGTAAAGTGGATACTTCTCCCTTCTGGACTTTTGATAAATAGCAAGTTTCTGACCGTCTTTCGATAAGCCTAAGTTTAGGCTATAAATATATCGAAAGTGACGTTGTCCTTCAGAATAGTGCTGTATTTAGTACTAATTGATGTGTATATGAATGCAGTTGGGAGAAATAGCTTGAGTACTGACCGAGCCTCGTCCGACAGTTGGATAACTCGAGGTTAAGGTATGTGAAGTAGTTTCTTCGGTAAGTTAGCAGCTTTAGCCGTATAAATCATAGTAAACTCCGTATTTGAGTTCTCGGAGTT
>JACEIK010000641.1:31258-47303 GCA_018107945.1 Datura stramonium
ATAACATTTATACTACATCCGCCTCTTTTCTAGATGAAAGTAAAGATCTACATTATTTTCTCTGCCACTGACCTAAATATAAATATTACATACTATCTACATTATAATTTAAAACTATCAATTATATATAGAGAGTAAAAGTTTATTAATTTATTAATTTTTCTTATAGCTGCGAAGCATAGATAATTTCACTTGTTATTAAGTAAGATGGATCATAAAAAAAGATTGGAGGTTACGGTAAAAAAATAATTTTTTTTTTGTTGAAATCTGTGATTACCTAACATGTGTTATGTGTAGGTACGTAACCTTTATCACTAAATCAGATATTAATTAATTTGTAAAATCCATTCGTCGATACTTGCATCTCCTCCTGATTGCGAGGTATACTTAACCTATAATAATCACTTATTTTGAAATAAAAGAAATATTTTGTAAAACTAAATCACTTAAAGGCATTGGATCATAATTATTCTTATTAATTACTAATTATTAAGTAAGATAGAAAATAAAAAAGGATCGGAGATTAAATTATACCGACAAGGTAAAAATATAGGAAAAATTTATGCTGAGACCTGTGTTTATCTGACATGTGTTATGTGTAGGCAGGTAACTTTTATCACTTAAATCAAATGGTAATTAGTTTGTAGAATTCATTCATCGTTACTTGCACCTCCGGGTATGCTCAAGCTAAAATAATCATTTCAAAAATTTATTTTAAAATAAAAGGAATTTTTATAAACTAATTAAAGACATTAGATACGTAATTATCACTATTAATTATTAGTTTATTAAGTAAAATATATCATAGAAAAGATTGAAGATTAAATTGGCCAAATGATGAATTTGTAATTAATGCTATTAATTATTTTTTAGCGACACTAACTTTTCTTGTTGGGATAAGATTCCTGTCCCATTTATATAAAAATTAATAGGAGTTGTAATTTGACTAATATAATAGTATTATTTGATATATTTTTTGAAAGCATATAATAATCGTTAACTTTAAGCATTTTAAAGTAACTTAAGTACTAATTAAAATACTCTGCCATTTCTTTTACTTGATAAGATGAGTTTAAACATCCTTTAAAAAAATTAATAAAAATTATAATTTAACTAAATATATTTCTATTAATTGATAGATATTTTTAAAATATATAATAATTATTTTATATATTTTAAAATGACGTAAATAAAGTTAAAACAATCCATTATTTTGTAAATTTTGTAATAACTTCTCTTAAAGTATAACTAGGAACTAAAAAAAGAGGGAGTAGGTCATAAAAGAAGATTGAAGGTTAAATTGTACCAACAAGGTAAACATATAGAAAAACTATGTTGAGTCTGAATTTAGCTAACATATGTTATGTAGATACGTAGCCGCTATAACTTAAATCAGATAGTAATTATTTGTAGGACCCATTCGTCTTTACCTGCACTCCCTCCTAATCCTGTGTGCATCCTCTTCGTTGTCGAGGTCACACACTCCTGAACTCTGCGGGATCTCTTTTTGTTAAAGTAACAGCAGCACTAATAGAAGGAACTCGTAATCGTGTTGATAGGGAAAGTAATCAGAAGATTCTACCAATGTTGAGTCTGAATTTAGCTAACATATGTTATGTGTAGATACGTAGCCTTTATAACTTAAATCAGATAGTAATTAATTTGTAGGACCCATTCGTCTTTACCTGCACTCCTCCTAATCCTGTGTGCATCCTCTTCGTTGTCGAGGTCACACACTCACTGTGAACTCTGCGGGATCTCTTTTTGTTAAAGTAACAGCAGCACTAATAGAAGGAACTCGTAATCGTGTTGATAGGGGAAAGTAATCGAGAGAATTCTACCATCCAAAATCAGATCGAACGGCGAAAACTTGTCGGCATCTCGCCGGTAACAGATCTCCGTCTCACGACTTCCAGCTCTTTCTCCTTGTTTCCGTTGCTGGTATGCATTCTCAGTCTTCATTTTCATCCTCATTTCGTTCTCCTTTACCTGAACGCGTGCGTTGTATATAGTTGTGAGGACATATTATGTGTTTACTTTCTCCTTTTGCGCTAATCAGCTTCTTCAGCTTTAGAAAGTCTTCCTTTGATTTTCGTGCCGATGTTCCTCTTGTATCATCACTACTTTTTGTTTTTCTTTTTCTGTATTACTCCTATTGTTATTATTAGCAGCAGCAGCTTGTTTTGCTCGCCCACATCACATGCTTACTCCGCTTCGTTTTGTTTTGCCGTTCGTATGTTCTTCTATTGTTTTTTTATTTTCCAGTTTTGTTGCTACTGCTTGCACTTTTTTGAGTTTGCTTATATTGCTTTTCTTTCTGCATTGATTCAACAATAAAAAATCTGATCGTTGAGGGCTTAGGACTGCTAATTTATTGCTTACTTTGTTACCAGATATTACCAGTTAGAAATTTGTCCGATTCTGTTGGTTCTAGAATAAGGTAAAAGAAAATTTGCAGAATGTGAGTTTTTTGAAATGTTTCATAGCAAGTTCTTTTGGTGAGTTTTGCATTAACTGCAGGGTGCAGTTTGGCAAATTGAGAATTCTTTTTCTTAAACCCTGTTTGTCCCTAAACATTAGCTTCGTCCAGATCTTCTTATGGAGTCCCTTGGCTTAGTCGGATACTCTTATAATTTGCATCTGATATATTGCCAAGTTGTATTTTGCAATATGTAATATCTATTGCATGCATTGGGTGACTGTGCGTGGATATTTATAAATTGACCATTAAGGGTTGTTTTGCAGTGTGTCTTGCGCCAAGCTTTATACCTTTTCATGGAATTCCATGCCCTTAAAATTTATATTTTCATCATTACATTCATCTTTTTTGAAAGTCCATATAATTCAGTTTACCTGTTTTAGTGCTTGCTTTGATTTATTGTTTTCATAGTGTCTTTTAGAAATGAAGATTCCTTCTGATATTAGTAACTTTACATGACACATTTATCTCCAGATTTTATCAGTCCATGTTTCCATAACGGCATATGCAGAAAAAAGGCTGGTGCATTACAATCATCTTTAAGTAATGAATACAGCCGTTGGACTGAACTTTCACCTCGTACCTGCACAAATCTCCTGGATCCGAGTTGATTGATTTTTGGATTTGAGGGAATCTCATTGTAAATATAGGGAGGTGGAGCCATTTGGATCGCCCAGTGACCTACAATGATGATGAGCAAACAGCTTTTATTGACTTACTTTTATCTCCTTGTCTATATTGTGCTTTCATCAGGAGTTATTTTGTATAACAAGGTATGTGTCTTTTTCCAAGTATTTCATGATTGTCTTCGACTTCTTTGGATTCATGGATCATTCTTTGTCAGTTAGAATATGTTAATGTCTAAAGCTTCAATGCATTTAAGCAACCTCAGAAATAAAAGAAATAAAATAGAAAAAGGAAAAAGAAAACTACAATTAGATTTATACTGTGGTTCAGACAATCTCTGAGAACAACAACCAAAGTGACAAGCTGCTATCATTTCTTGCCACGAGCTTTCAAGGAAAACATAGTAGGGGCCAGGGAGTGGGTCACTTACATTCTTAGGAAGCCAAAAGTAGGAAGGTAGTAAAAGGTGCTACTATTTGCTGCTGCTCCAAAATCAAACTTTGATAGCCATCCCTGACTGAACAGAGAAGGACACAAGTTTCATTACTTTCCATTCATCTAACCAAACACCATGAAGTGAAGAGCAAATTCTTTATGAGGAGCCGATGTTTTCATTTGAGAAATTATCTGAGACCGATGTCAGTGCGAGCAACACTCTTACAAGAGGCATTTTGGGAGTAAAATGAAATGAATAAATAATGAGGGAGATTTGAAAACCAATGATGTGGATGTTGAGTATTGTTGATTCAGATTTGGTCCCATTTGGTTGTAGAAGGTAGAAAATTCTTGTTCAACTGTTTTGTAGTGTTTTTTTTTTATGTATAAACTATGAAGGTTTATTGATCCTGTAGAATAAGGTGCACATATTTCAAATTGCCACTTCCTCTGCGCTTTCCTCACTCCATTGTGCCCTTGCCTCATTAGCATACTAGTGTCTTGGCTTTTCCAATTTCATGCATTATAGTTGTGAGCGCACAGCAAGGCTTGTCTTACAAACTTCATTTGTTCAAAACACACCCCAATGATTGATTTTTATTTATCTTGCCTTCTACTCCACCACCACTGCTCAAAGTAAAGTGGCACTGGTCTTGGTGGCGGTGGGGCTTTTTCTTTCTCTTACCAGTCTGTATTTGTGCATTGTAAGCTTCGGAGAAGTTGCTGTTGGATACATTTAATCTATTACTTAGGTGTAATTCTTTTACTTTTCAATATCATCAATACAACTAACGAATTTTCTTCTGCCATTTATTTTATGTTTTTGCAGTGGGTACTTTCACCAAAATATTTCAATTTCCCACTCCCAATTACACTTACCATGATACATATGGGCTTTTCAGGCTTAGTGGCTTTCTTTCTTATCCGTGTCTTCAAGGTATGGTAATTAAGAATTATTGAATTACATTGACATTTTTCTTGTACTCTTTCTCAAACTTCTTGCTACTCTAATTATTGTTGACATTGTTGTCAAAATGTTTGCTATTTTGAGATTGCTAGGTATAAGTTACATTTCAACTAGGTTGCTTTCTGTAGGTTAGCATGGTATATAATTGAGACGATCCATGTGTTAAAAGGTTCAGCATTTCTTCAGATCTCTTTCACATGCTTATTTTGTTCTGATGTTGTTATTTCATTGATATTATTGCATCTATAAATTCACCATGACCATTTAGCTTCCTGATAAAATCATCTTGTCTAATCAAACTAGTCATAGCAGCAACAAAGCCACCCCACGCTTTTACAAAATACTTTTTCCTCTATACTTTTTTCCTCTTCTATAACTGCTAAATGACGTTGATTTGTTATCAGGTACTCCTTTAGGTCCTTTTGATCTGTCACTTTAGCTAAAAGAATTTGGTCCAAAATTTTTATCACTTCGGAAAACCAAGAAGAGATTAATTATTTTTCTTCCAATTTGGCCCTTATTACTCCAATAAGGCATGAAGTCATTAATTACTCAAAGATAAGGGTAATTTAGTCAAATACCCCTTATGATTAATGCTATTAAATAGTTTCTTTAATGAGTGTGCTAAAACCTTAAATGTCAAATAAAAAGCAATGTAGGGAGTATTAGATTAAGGTTAAGCATCCTCAGCATCTGTTTTGATGGTGCTGAGACTTTTTGGATATGAAGTACAAGTTACCCTTGTCGAAAAAAAAGAACAAGGTTAAGCATTTCTGTCTATCTCTTTAATGCATTTGTGTTGACCTGCCAGGATAGAAGTGCCTTGCCTAGTGTATTTTCTGATTAAAAGGTTCATAATTCTTATCAGCAGCTTGTTACAATACTTTGACAAGTAGGAAAAACTATTTCCATTGAATTATATTTAGGGATCTAGATGAGAAAGGTATTCTATGGCCTGGCAAGTGGCAATTGTTTTACTCTGCATTGGCAGTTCGGTAAACCTATATAAATCTTACGCAAGTAAGTTTTTAGCTAACAAAACCTAAGCAACTCACGGAATTAGACTCTAGTGCTGTATGATAATTCGAAAGAAAAATTTTTGGACAGATTTTGACAACATTATATTCATCTAAGAGATTATTGGTCTATTTTGAGGCTCATCCCTAGTCACTCTTTATCAGGATCTTTAACATTGTTGATGAATTCAATCTTTGTATGAGGAAAGTACTATGCTGGTGAAAATTTATCCTCTTTTTTACACTGCCCTGTGGCCTTGGAGAGATGCTTGTGGCCATGCAAATGAACTTCCTTGGAGAATTTGTTAAGTCTCTGTTTATATACTAAAAGGATTGTGGGTGTATGGTTGTCTTTAGGCTTTAGCTTCTGAATTTGGTTCATTTTTCACTTTATCTATATTGGCAAATTAATTTTTCATGTCTGATCTTAGTGCTTTGATTCTTGTATTAAGGGTCATCTAGCTTTCCCTTTTAATTCATGAATTTATCTTTTGCAGGTTGTGTCTCCTGTCAAGATGACTCTTGAAATGTGAGAATTGCATGGTTGAACTGCTTTTACTTTGAAAAGTTATCCTTATTCTCAATTCTCCATTTATTATCGAATTTGCAGATATGCAACATGTGTTATTCCAATCAGTGCTTTCTTTGCTGCAAGTCTTTGGTGAGCTCTCTACTTTGAGGAGCTAGAATACTTGTTGGCTTTTCTGACGGGTTCTGTCATTCATGATCACTTGTGACTTGTTGGTATTTATTCATTTGAAACTGGAGAGATTCCTGTTAGACTCACTCTGTATATTTTTCGTCATTTTCATCTAGAGCTTAATGTATTATGCTACTAACAAAGTTTGACATCATAAAGTTTGAAACTTTTGACTATTGATCTTCCATACGGAGATACAGCACTATTTCAACGTGGGTTGGTCTGGTGGAAACGGAGATCAGGAATCTGAACTAATTGAAGATTCCCCCTAATTATTAAAGCTTTCATACCTGCAGTTCCATCCTTTACATGGCTGATAGGTTTCTCTCATTGTCGGATCAAACCTAAAATTGATGTTTCGTTACCTTTAGACATTGCTTGAGCTCACATTTTATGTTTTGCCCACAACACAAGAACAATGGGCATGCACATACTAGCTAAAATGTTCTACATTTAAGAACATTGAGATTTGAATCTTTGGCTTGAAATTGCTGAACTGCTTTACCTGCTGAGAGTGACCTAGAAATAAAATGAGACTTGCAGTGTACTGGCTATCTCCTGGATGCAATCATTAATAATATTTCACAGTTATAAATAGAAAAGGCCTGTATCTGCTCAATTGTTATCAATACAAATGGAACGAATCTACTCACACTTGTTATTGTTTAGTTCTCGTTTGCTGATGACACAGAAGTCCTTTTTTTGGCATCCTTTTAGCTCTTTGTTAGAACTGTTGTCAGAAATGTAGGCATTTCCTATTTCGTGTAAATGTGAATAGTAATAGTTGATTTCAGACTTCAGAGTTATCCTACACCTTTCTACTTGTTTATGTTGTTGGGTGGATTCTTTAGCTTCTCTTGATCCTTTCTTGGGCACTTCTTATTTCTGTACTAAAGCAAAGATGAAGTATACTTAGGCCATAAATCGAGATGATGATAAAAATGGTGGACACCTCCATCTGTGGGTCATCATGCTTTTATAGAGATGGCTATTGATCCTTTTCTATTAGATAGGAAGGGTTGTAGCACAAAATGTACTTCTAAGCAATTGCCCTATAGATCCTATATCTATCTATATGAAGAAGAAGCCATGTAACAAAGGGGATTCACAGGTAATATGCATGCTCCGTGCCCCGCATTGTACCTGCCTCACACCACAATGAGAATTTTCTACTCACCTCTGTTGACCCTGCAAGCCCATATGAGAACACACAAAATCCACGTGATTTTTTCTTTTAAATAATAATTCTTTTTCGATTTTGATATTTTTCTTTTATCTTTTCTAAATCTCTCCCCCAAATAATCTTTCCAATTTCAAAGCATTTTTTTAAAAGATAAAGAAATGTATGATTATGTGTCAGGAAAAAAATGTAGTGCCATTATCTGCCCCGGGAATCACTCTTCATAACAATTGTACCCTGCTTCCAGAAGACAAAAAAGAAAAGAAAAAAGTATCACCTGTGCAATTTCCATGTATTGTTCTTTGGCCGGCAGGGTAATTGATTTCTAACTTCCTTGTCTCCTTGTTCCTTGTTCCTCACACTCGGAGGTTCTTAATTTCTAGGAGAGAATTATAGTTGCGGATGATTTCTGTTTCAGTTAGTGAGTTGAGGCTATGAGGTTAAAATAATTTATATCTGAAAGGTGCATATTTCGTGCTCACAGGTTTGGCAACACCGCATATCTATTCATTTCTGTGGCCTTCATCCAGATGCTCAAAGCTCTGAGTATGTCTGTATACTGTACTCTTTTCTAGTTACAAACTCCTGTGCTTGGGAATCTACTGAATGGCTGTAGCTTTCTTTGTATTGAAATGACAGTGCCGGTGGCCACCTTTGTCATGGCTGTTATTTGTGGAACTGACAAACTAAGATGCGATGTATTCTTGAACATGTTTTTGGTCAGTATTGGTGTTGTAATATCCTCCTATGGGGAAATTCACTTCAACATAGTGGGTACAGTTTACCAGGTGACTGGGATATTTGCTGAGGCTCTTAGGCTGGTGTTAACTCAAGTTCTTCTCCAGAAGAAGGGATTAACACTCAATCCTATCACCAGTTTATATTACATAGCTCCATGCAGGTATTCTTCTTCAATCTTCTAAGGCTGACTTATCTGTTTACATTTGGTCAAGCCCGTGTTTTGTTCAGGTTTATATGATGAGTTAGAACTTGGCTGTCAATGATTCCAAGCCTTCGTCATGTTCAAACACACTCTGAATTAAGGGGAAAAGGACAGCAGGGTATAGGACCTTTCCTTAGATTGGTATCTTTTAATGGGTTGGAGTGACTTCTTGATTGCTCCCCGACTACAGTAACTGCTGATACATTCATATCATCCTACTGAAGCAAAAGTCTATTGAAATGTGAATCACATTATCTAAAAGCTTTAGTAGTTAGAGGAAGGATACTTTTATACACTTATTTATTTTAGTTTTGTAGTAGAATCAGATATAACACAGACATTGAACCTTGACATTGTACCGGATCATTTATTTGTTTCAATCTGCATAAACAATTGTAAACAAAGTTGAAAGGTCTTGTACCATGGTTGGTAGGAAACTCGGTATAGCAAATTGATGGATTTTATGATTAACTGTTGTTTGCTGCTGTGTTGCCAAAGTAGATACATGTGTTTATAAACAACGACAGAGATAAAAATTTAACAGATCCTCTGGTTCCAACAGCATGTATGTGCTGCTTCTGGGTGACCATGGTACATAACATATGTAGTCCTCATAACTTTTTTGTTATTCCACATTTGTTTTTTATTATCTGCATGGTATTGTACTTAAAGGACATATATTTGATGAAATAAGGCATCTAATATTTTCATGCTTTATTTCTAAAAGGATATGGTTTTACATTGCTTTATTCACTTTAGAACTGCATTCTTTTTGATGGATAAACTTGCAACAATAGGGTTATGTTTCTTATACCATAACTTGTATGATATATTTTTATGAAACAAGACATATTATCTTTAAATTTCTGCTAAAATGTAGTCATGTGTATAAACCGTTCCTGCATGCCGCGCATAAATATACCTTGGCCCTTATGAAGTCCAAAAAGTGGTGTTGATTTTGACAAGGTTGATATCTACTTGCTAGTTTGATTGTGGCAGTGTTGACAACTGTAATGTAAATGGTTTCCTCTATACATAGAGATGATATGCAATGGCTGTTTTGCATATTTATTTTCATTTTCCTCCAAAGTGAGATATAGTTTCAATAAACTACTTGCTTCAAAGGCAAACAATCTCTGTGTTTGCAATGAGTGAGAGTAATTTCCTGTATTACATCAGTCTTCTGTTGTCTAGAGTCTCTTGCAAGTGATATTGTCTTGAGGTACTTATCTTTTTATGTTTTATTATGCAGCTTTGTCTTTCTTTTTATCCCATGGTATCTTCTGGAGAAGCCTGAAATGGAAGTCTCACAGATCCAATTCAATTTTTGGATTTTCTTTTCAAATGCACTTTGTGCACTTGCTTTGAATTTCTCAATTTTCTTAGTGATTGGTAGAACTGGTGCTGTAACCATTCGAGTGGCTGGTGTCTTGAAAGATTGGATATTGATTGCCCTTTCAACTTTGATTTTTCCGGAGTCAACGATTACCACTCTTAACATTACAGGTTATGCCATAGGTAAGCTTACTATTTCCTTATTTATGGTAACTTTATGCTAACAAACACCATATTGATGAATTTTATTTTTTTTAGCATTATGTGGTGTCATGATGTATAACTACTTGAAGATCAAGGACGTACGAGCATCCCAGCTTCCTGTAGATACTGTTATAGATCGAACAGCTAAGGTCAGATTTTGTTCCGACTTTCACACTATGGCCTCTTTTTCAGTTTTTATATTTCATTTTTTCATCCATTATTTTCCTGGTCTGTTTTCTGATTTTTCAAGAGGAATATAAGCATATCTGGATGCTTCTTTTGTTTCTTAGGGAGTTGGTGTTTCTTGTTTCAAGCATCAAAACTGAAATATAAAACAGTTATCATCCTATTGTGTTGTATGTGTTTACAATACAGATGCTGCTTAGAGAAAAGATGCATTAAAAATATTTCATATGCAACAGATGCTTATAAACACTTAGGGTGTAAAAAAAAAACGAAGCTTATCGGAATATTGCATAATTGATCAAAGAGTGTATGTAGACACTTAATAGGGCAAGTTCATTCCTAGTTGTAAATACACAAAAATGCCAGCAGTGGATAAGCTTACTATTTATCTTCTGCCTCTCCCCCTTTTTCCCCTTCCTGGTTGAGGTCAAGATTGTTATTGGCTTGCTCTATTGCTTTTAGGCCTTATCATTTTCCTTTTGTGTGGGTCAAAGGGTGGGTTTTCTAACCCTATTGCTTACCGTGCTCGTCATAATTGAAATGAATGAACCTGAAAAGAAATATATCTGATTAAGTCTCATGCATCTAAGGGTGTAGCATAGCTGTCAATGAAGTTGGTGAAGACTGATATATGAGCTCAAATCTCAGCAAAGAAAAAAACACTGGGTGATTTCTTTCCTATCTACCTTAATGTTGGTAGGCAAAGTTCCGGTATGCGCATTAGTGGGAGGTAATATATACATAGGACCTGGTGAAACAGTTGAGGTTCAGTATTGAATATTTGACGATACATTTTGTGCCTTGGCCTGTGCACCAACGTTATTAGAAAAAAAGGTCACATGATTGATTAATTGACTGTCTTTCAGTGTTGTCAAAGGATCATTCAAAGCGGGCTTTAGCCCTGAAGTTCAGAAGGCTAGGATAGGACACTTCATGTCGCTTAAGCTGCGCTTCAGTGTAGGCCAGGCACTAAGCCATGCACCTCATTGCCCATGAGTTCCATCTCGAATTGAGCGATACTAAACAACTAATACAATTGGCAACTGAGTGTATTAGTTATGGAGAACATTATAAATGCATTTGTTACTTTTCTTCTTCGACTACATATATACTTTTATTTTTTTACTTCATTGTGCCTTCTTTATTAAAGCCCACACTTGAATCGCCTTTTGCGCTTAAAGCCCCAATAGACCTTGAGTGCTTTCTTAGAGCTTTTCCCCTTTGACAACACTGCTGTCTTTGTTAATCGCGAGAGATTCGACTTTCATGTGATTTTCCTTGGGAAGGTTGTTGTACTATAAATGCCTTACCTGTACTTTACCTTCTACAGGAGCTTAAGATGGAGAAGAAGTCATCTGATCTGTACTTGCCAGATGATAATGCTAATCTTGGGGGAAACAGTACAAATAATGGTTCTTCAGATCCAACAGTGGATGAGGAAGCACCTTTCATACCATCAACTAGGATCTCTCATCTTGGACGAAGCAACCTCTCATCGTGAGCATTATAAGTTTCTCGAAATGTCATTTTTGGTGCAGTTTCAGTTGTCAGATTATAGATCAAACGGATTGAAGAGTGCAGGTCTTGTGTATACACCCTCCCACCATTTTGCTAGGAGTTGCATTTCTTCTCAAAGTGCTTAGTGCTATTAACACTTGTAAGGTCATATGTTGTAATATTTTAGGGCTATTGATATCCAACGAACTGTTATTCTTTTATTCACATAACACGCTCAGGCATATATGCATATTGTCATCATACATGCAATTTGGTTCGTGCTTTGGCAATCTAGAGTTTGAATGTGTTTCAGCTGAAAAGTCTGTTCTGCCGTTATTCATTATTACTGTCATAGAAGACAGGGCAACCAGTTGAGTTGTATAGAACGTTTTTCTGTTACAATACCTTAGGGCGGCGAAATTAGCCCATAAAAATATGATCCACTAAATTTTTAACTCAATTCATTTTGACATGTTCGATTTAGCATAACCCGCCCATTTAACACCCCTAGTCGATGCTATTGGATTGAGATGAGTCTAACCGAATTTTTCTTAGTGCAACCAAATTGAATCTGACTCAGTTATTCTGGTTTTATTTTGGCAAGTGTCCTTGTAAGATAATCATCATCCCAGATAAACAGTGTGGACGGTGAAATTTTACATCAACATATATGATGCTCGTTTGGCTCAACACTGGGCAGTTCTAGCTTCAAATGTAAATGTTTGTGGGTTTATCTCATGTGGATTAAGAGCTTGTTTGGATGGATTTGTGACTTATGGTTTATAAGTCAAAAATTATAAGTTACAATGTTTAACTTATGACTTTTAGCTTATTTTTATTATTTTAGCTTAAAAATAACTGAGTAAAAACATTTTTTATTTTACTCAAACACTACAAAAGTGCTTAAAAGTTATTTTGGCTAAAGAACACCTAAAATAAGCTAATTCAAACGGGCTCTAAATACTCGGCCCAGAATTTCCCAAGCCTGTACACTTCACTTATTTAGAAAATACAGGAACAATATGGATATATATAAATGAGGCTGAAAACCATCATCTTATCCTCCACCATCGTCATCAAAATATAAGAAATGCAACCATTCTAATATGTTGTTAGCTAGTCATTGTTGTTTAATTCGCCTTATTATACATCAATAATAGCAACTCATGGAGGCACAATTGTGGTGCAATAAAACGTGCAATTATGTAGGTAAGTTCCCACTGAAATCCAGCTTGCACTTCTTCATGTTTTTATGGTGGAATAACTTTGTTTTATGCAACAAATTATGATTCTAGAAATTGGTTGTTGTCTTCGGAGACGAATATACCTTGTTCCAAGCGGTGTCAGAGATGCTGGTTCGTCAATTTTTTTTACTAAATATGTATTTATAAATAATAAGTAAAATGAAAACATTGGGTATAATATGAAAAATGAGTCTTGTTATTATAGTAATGATTTATTCAATTGTTTAGTCCTTCAATCGTTCATAACGAAAAATCTTGCATAAGCCACTAATTATCTCTTGCGCTATATTAACCTCGTATTTAGCTTATAATTAGTTTTTGGAGTTGAGTTAGACCTAAAATTTAAACACATTCCTATATATTCTCAATTTTACCCAATATTAAATCTTCATTTTGCCGTTTGGAGTGTTAGAATCCCTTTTCTTTTTTTAATTTACGAAATGAATTATTATCTCAGTATATGATCTGAGATAATTCTCACTCTGTGAACGTTCCAAAATGTTATAGTAATTGTTATATTTCATGGCAGGAACAGAGGCATGGAGACTTCAACATCCACTCCAAATTTTACACAGAAGTAATTGGCAGCAACCCATTTTTCAGCCCTTTAATTCTTCATTAATCCACAGTGTGACTTGTAGACGCATACACCTCAATGGAACAAAGGTATCTTTGTCTTCCCACTTTGTATTAGAACTCGTTAATTAAATTACGTGAAATTTACAATATTTGTTTTTCGTTCATAGTTTGGTCCAATTATATTTCTGTCGTTACTTAATTAGGTCAAAATGGGCAAAAAATATTCTTATGTCACACGAAACTTGTAAACTGAGCATAATTAGAAAACTAAAAAGACATATTTAGTCTAGTTAATTAACCTTTAAATGCAGTTATGCAACAACTTGTTGATTAAATTGCATTCGATTTTCTCACCAATTTAAGGCATTTCTTAAGTCATTTTAAAGCAACTTAACGTGTCATTGTGTAAAATAATAATTAGAAGCTCTAGGTTAACACATAACAAAGAGAACGTGCATTTACATTGCGTCGAACCACAAAATATCTTTTAAGTTTGGTTAAACCACCAAATTTCATTAGATTCCATCAAGGGCTAATATTATGCAATAACTTCCAAATACACCCTCAATGTGACCTGATAGTGTGAAAATTCCTATAAACTTCACTTCTATTTATCTATTCTCTCTTTTTCTCTGTTTGTTTGTGTAAATGAATCAGACATTGGCCACAAGAAGGAGAAGATCAAATATAGAGACAGACACATATGTGCTAATGGAACCTGGAAAGTCAGAGGAGTTTGTAACTGAGGAAGAATTAAGGGAGAAGTTAAAGGGTTGGTTAGAAAATTGGCCAGGAAAAACACTGCCACCAGATCTAGCAAGATTTGAAGATATTGATGATGCAGTTCAGTACCTTGTAAAATCTGTCTGTGAACTTGAAATTGATGGAGATGTTGGTTCCCTTCAGTGGTATCAAGTTCGTTTGCAACAAGACATGACATGACTAGTCACTAAAATCAAACCTATATATGCCACTTACAATTAATTTTCATTTGGTTTGGTTGTTCGTTAGAGTTATGCAGGTATTATCAATGCAAATTTAGTTATTCATATACTGATTATTTCAGTTTTTACTTTTCTCATAACTTATATATGTATTAATAATGCAGGATTGTAAATTGGTAACCAAACGTGGTACATACTTTGCTGAATTTTATACATAACAAGTAACATGCTATCAAGTATGATATTAGTTAGGTTGATTTAGTACTTGTTCATTGGTTATCTGAATAGAATGCTACGTATAATTAGTTGCTGCTGGCTAGCTAGATATCCAAAGATATTTACTAATTCTCTTGTTAATTCTATAACTCTCTACGTTCCCATTTACTTATTTAGTATATTAAGAATAAATATTTCTTTTTTATTATTATTTTTAAATAAATTAGNCTAAATACTACCTGTGACATTAAATAACTACTTCCTTCAATTCATTATACTCGACCCTTATACTAAAAATTAAAATTTTTATTTTACTTATCCATTTTGGTAAATCAAGATAAATTTATTAGCTTTTTCAATACTACGCTTATCATCAAATAACTATATAAAATACTAGTGATCAAATTTAAATTTTCAAACCATAATTAATTAATTCATTCGCTTAATCTACGATAATCTATGAACCCACAATCAAGCTATTGAAGAAGAATACGCCAATAGAGTGACTAAAGAATGTCAAAAGCCTTGATGCTACCAAGAGTTAGTTGTCCAATTCAACTGTGTTGGTAGCCCTACAAGAGGGAAGTACGTTGTTGTTGTATTTGTTTGTCTCAAATAGTGCATTTAGATGTGTATTACATAGATATGATAAGTCTGGAAGAAAAGAAAGGGCAATATACTATTTAAGCAAGAAGTTCACACCATATAAGACACATTACACCCTCCTAGAAAGGAATTGTTATTATTTGACTTGAATTACCTGGAAATTGAGACATTACATTTCAGTATATACTAAACACCTCATATCCAGAATGGATTCACTGAAATATATCTTCTAGAAGCCTGTCGATAAGAAAATTAGTAAAATGAAAAATTCTACAGAGTGAGTTTGACATAGTGTGTGTGAAAAAAGACAATCAAAGGGAAAGCTTAGTTGATCATCTCGCAAAGAACCCAGTTTATGAAGAGGTTTTGTTCTTGGAGAAGACATTGTAAAATCTTACTTCGATTGGAGAGTATTTTTTAAAGAAGCTGTGAATTTCAAAAGTTCTAGAACTGAAGTCGTAGTAGTATCAAAATCTGGAAAGTGTTACATAACAACAACAAAACATTGATTCTAATGCATCAATAATATGGCAAAATATGAAGAATGTATCCTCGACATTAGATTAGCTATTGGTACGAATGTTCAACAATTTACATCCCAAATGACAAATCATGGCGATGTTACGTGTATTTTCACACTTTTTTATACTACTAGTCTAAATATACACGCTTCGCGTGTGTCCATCATATTAATTAGAATAAATTTATAAAAATAGCATAAATAGTATTTAAAAGATATGTTTTTGTAATAATATAAGAATTTAGAAAGAAAATTATGAAATTCAAATTGATAAATGATTATGTTTAAGAGTTTGATCCAATCTAGTTGTTCTTTCTTCGGTTTGTTCTAATATTTATTTTAATGAACAAAAACGTCATAGAAATAG
>JACEIK010000641.1:62613-73194 GCA_018107945.1 Datura stramonium
CCTTTTTCTTTTTTACAAGAGATTACTTATTTTGGAGGCTTGGAGCAATACTTTTTGCACAGCTAGTGCCGCATTGCATATGTCAACGAGCAGAAAGCGATAACAGAGGAACTCCTGGATACTCCAGTTAAGGTTCACATGACAGAAATTATAACAAGAAATGCTTTCAATATTCATTCCCCATCTCTGGTCAATCATGAAGCTTTATGTACTTGACTCAAAAATGACCATTATAATTCTCATTAAAAGTCAGTTAAGGGAAATTGCCTGGAGATACCTTCGTATAGGTCAAGGAGACTAAGCACATACCTGGTTTACAGTTGCTTGGCCTTTTCCAGCAGCTGGCAATTCCTGAAATTTACGCTTCTGTGCAGGGCGCTTTTCCTTCTCAGAACCTATACTTGTCTGTGAAGTGATGCTTGCTCCTGTTGTTGCCGGAGCAACTGTGGCAGTGACTGGAGAAGTAGACTGCCTAAGAGCCAAAGCAACTTGCTGCAGAGCAGTGGCTTGGGGATATATACCATCATAACCAATATAGCTTGTTCTACTTGTAACTAATTGATGAGCATAGCAGCCGGTGGGAGGTTGAGATGGCACAGGATTCAGTGAGCCTAGAGATTGATGCACTATACCCTGAGAAACAACACTAGTCACACCTGCAGCTGCAGCCACAGGAACTGGTGCTGCTGTTGAGGAGCTGGAGCTCAAAATCAGCGCAGCTACATTGGGTGCAGGTATGTTATTGACTTCTGATTCACTTCCAGAACCCTGAACGCTGGCTAATGGTTGTGGTGGAGGCGGAACAGCTCCATAAACCTTACAAGAAGAGACTCTGTGGATTGACAGTCACAAAAATGAGGATTCAGGACTCAGCCACCAACAAAAGAAAAAGAATCATAACAAAATAACAGCCCACATAAACCTCATCTGAAAGAAAAGTTAACAGGTTGCAATCACATCTCATATAATCAGAGAAACAAGAATACCTAGTAGCACCACACTCTGCACAAATAGTATCCAAAAGATTTTCTGCCAAAAGCTTCGCACGCTCAAGACTTGCACTGTTATTGCTCGATATGAGTAAATGCAGAGGTTGGTGCACATCTGCACATTAAAAGAATACATTTATGAGGAATAAACTAATCTTTTTTGACAGCTGAGAAATCTGGCCAGTGGCACACGATTGATAACTAATCCTGTCATGCTAACTATGGAGCATGAAAAATAATTGCATCTCTTAATCAACAAATAGGCACCTTCTCCCTGTCCTCCATCTGAATATCCCGAACCACGTCCTCTTAGCAAGACAGTTGCTCCAGTTTCATTCATAATGTGATTTATATACTGATCCTGCACTTACAAAAAGCCAACCACCAGCACAGAAGAAAATCTCTCCAAACGGACGGAGATGTCAGAGAGAGCTCAGAGCATTAGAATCTCTTGGCTTTCTATTAATAAAATAAAGCTTAAAGGAGCACATCAAGCATCATAATGCCCAAAGAGGTAAATGAGATAATTAGCCAGGCGAATAAACAGGGGCGGGGAATAGATTACACCCAAACTACTTGAACGAAACAATCATACAATTACTCAGACCAGAATCTGATCAATAAAGAGAGATAATTGATGCCAACATCTGATCAATAACAGAGAAGTAACGACTGAATGGACTTTCCCGAAATCTGAACTTGACAAGACAAATGGATAGTAAATCACAAAATAAAAGGTTCTATTTTTTATGTCATTAACTATGCAGAATTCATCCATTGAAAATTTTCCAAAGAAATTAACCCTCGACAGGCAACATACCACAATAACTCAATAAACTAGGAAAAAAAGGCAAATTTAGATAGAGGGAGCTCACATTTGGTCCACGAATGCGCAAAGTAATATTTGCTGATGGATCAGCCTCAAAGCCCAGGTACACACAGGTACTCAGCAGATGATTGACCTGATGATAAGAGAGTTAGATGTTCCAGTAATTTTCTGGCTTCAGGTCCTGTCAAACCTCAGGAGATACTACTTACCTTTAATCCATTGTTAACAGTGCCTTGCTTCAGCATTTCCTCCACTACAGCAGCAGCATGATCAACTGCTTTGATCCTCTCGAGTGTTGTTTCTAGCTGAACAAACAAAAGTACATGTAAATACACCGTAGCAATCACTTCACCCAGTAAAGTAAAAGGTCAAAAAAATAAAACTTGAAAGATTACAGAGAGAAGTCACACAATAATGGATATAAATATTTTCTTCATAATGTGACCCAAGGTAAGTTCAACTTCCCTATGGGGAAGTGTTTTATAAAATACAGCATAGCCTGAAACTTAATGAGAGACCCCTTTTACATTTCTCCACTCAACTTTTTTTCTTTAATTTTGTTCCTAAGATAGCAAAGAGCTACCCCACTTGTGGGATTACACGGGGTATGATGTTGTTGTTGTAACTCTCACTAACTTTGCCAAGTCAAACATGAACATTAAATTTGGGCTGGATAGATATAAGATGTAGGCATAAAACAAAAAATTAGAAAAGGTTCAGAAGATGTGAATAGCATTTTCTCCGCCACAGGTTTTGCTTTTAAAGAGAACAGATATTTCAAGATTCTCCAATCATGTGTAGTATATATTGGATAAAAACAGGAAAAAGACTAGAAATAAATGAACTCTTAACTAGAGAGGAGGTGCAGAAGAATATTGGTGGTGACCACTTCAATGGTTGGAAAGAACACAGAAACCAACTAAAAGAGACAAGTTAACACTAGGCAAATGTATTGACCAATTAAAAATGCTCAGCAAAATTATTCATCTATGCAATTTAGCGATGGACAAACTTTATCAGCAATCTTCCTGAACTAAATGGTGCATCTTAAATGCAAGTAACTGGAATTGCTTACATGTGCCCCAGCAGAAATATGAAGGTATAGGGGTTTTTCACCATCAGATGGTGCATTTGGAGGCCTGTATTTACCCCTGCAATAGCCAGGTTAAATAAGTATCATACTGTAAATAAAAGCTAAACAGTAAGCAATATAAGACTTCATGGTGTACTACCTAGTTATAACCACAGCACCCGTGCTCTTCTGAATCTGCAGAAACAGTGATAATTGATCAACAAATAATGTGCATAACCTTAATATAATCACGTTTGCTTCTCAACTCATCTTTAGTCTTATAAAACCCATTAACAATATTCACCTCTTCCTGTGTTTGGCGCTTTGTGAGCCTGTAGCGAACAGACGGATCAGCATCATTAATGACAATTTCTCTTGCTATCAACTCATCCTGAATTTTCGTCTGCAATAGCTCATTCGAAAATCAGAAGTGACCCAAATAAAAAAGATAGCTGATTTTCAACAGCATTTTGTAGAAGGGTAATGGAAAAATGACACAAAGAACATGGCTGATTCAGTATAAATTCAAAGGATGCGTGACAAACACATTAACTGTTAATTTGCAGTAAGACAACCGCAGGAAAGGGACCAGGGAACTTTTTCTTTTTGATGATGATATAAGGAGGCAGATAATTGGGAAAGTCTTGCTGACAACAAAAATAATTTCTTCCACCCCCAAAGAATAGGAAGAGAAGCAAATGTTGGGAGATATGTAAATCATGCATTTGGATAATAACTAATAGAGCTAGGTGACGACCCTCAAGTAATAGGGAAAACTTCCAAACTAGAAAATAATATGCAACATCTTCTTCGATGATCTTACTTGAATTGATTTTTGAGCAGCAATGACGGGAAGCTGCTGCACTGTAGTAGCACCAACAGCAGTAATAGGATTCGTAAAAGCAGCACCTAAGACTGGAGCTATGCCAGGTAGTGTGATACCAACAAAAGAACCCATATTTGCCAACGGAAAAATCCCAGATACTGCTACTCCTTCTGGAACAAATGTCTCCGCGGGCTGATCCCACTTTCTCTTTTTCCTGGAAGATGTTGAAAAGGTATACCACCGTAAGAGCTTACTTGGAACTTCTTATTAGACTCAAAGCTGTCGCTCATCATTTATCTAATATAAATCAATCAAATAATTTCTCCTGTGTGAGCTCACATGCCGGTACCAAGCCCCAAAAAGGAACGTTTACTTTAGGTACGCCCAACATAAAACCAATCAATATATGATGAATCAATCAGCTATGCCTTAATCTTAAACTAGCTAGGGCCAGTTAAGTGAATCTCTATATCCATTCAGCTCTATTCAGCCCCAGCACATAAATTTTTGTGATTATTTTTCTTTCCTCTTCTGCAGCATAATGCAAACACTCCGGCTAATATTAATTGAGGTAAACCAGATTATCAAAATGCCTAGAGAACAGCTAACCTTCGTTGTGAAGATACTACTGCCATTATCAATGCTATTATATCTCGGCAGCATCATAATTTGTACTTATTCGATTTGGTTCCTACTGCCAAACTTTTTCAGTTTAGCATTAGAGCAAAAGGACATTGACAAACTCACGGAGCCAATGATACATCAAAAGGATTAAATCATGGAGACAGTCACGCGAGACCTCAAACTCAATAAACAATAACCCAACTCCAGCATCAGCAAAAGAGTTTAGGGGATCAGGCAATATATCAATCAGCTAGGATCAATCCCAAACTAATGAAGGTAAACACAATGAATCAAAAATATTGTTCAGGAGATAGGGAACAAAATAAATCATACGTGAAAGTTTCAATTTTGACCTAAGTCAATGATATTACGGGAAACTTAGATCTCAATTGAAGTGGCTTACCTTCAAAGAAATATGATTAAGAGATAAAAAATTTATGCACCTTTGCTTCGTTGATGAAGAATTGGAGTCTCCGGGTTCAGATGATGAAACTCTAGGGCAGTTATCCTCCGTCATTGATGAAGAGATTCCTAGTTCGTCCAATTACAATGCTTTTTTTTATTCAAAGGAGCGGAAGAAGGATTAAAATTTCACGTAGACAGATTTCAGACGCATCTAATTGTAAGAATTTGTGGCTTTCAGACTCCACAATGGATTTGAATTTCGATGCGAAGGTGAACGGCCAAATGCTGAGAATTCCCTATCCAGGAACGCGCGTCGTGAGAAATATAATGGAATAAGAATTATTTAATACAGCGGTAAAACAGAAGCTGGAATAGCTCAGTTGGTTAGAGCGTGTGGCTGTTAACCACAAGGTCGGAGGTTCAAGCCCTCCTTCTAGCGTAACAATATTCTTATTGGGGAAAGGGTCAAATATAAATAATACCCCTTAAGTTTTATAATCCGTTACATTTTTTTGCTTAAAAGAATTTGATGTGTGCTCCACATGACAAGTAAGGATCACATACTTTTGGAGAAATTAAATATAATGTGTTATAAGTCTTTGATTCATCCTTCGCAAGAAAGAAACAAGTCAATTCCTTTGTTATTGAAACGGCGAAAATTGAAAATGGAAAACCCCGAGCAAATGCATCATCTCATTAATCTTATTTATATTCTTGATGAAAAACAATGTATTTTATTAATTTCTGAAACTTGCTCATGGAGTCGTGGAAAAGGAAGACCTATTTTTTTCTAGACGTAAGGAACAACTCATGCACATACTTACATTGGTAAAATAAATGGTTTACTGGAAATTCATGAACATCAATATTTACTTATATTGGTAAAAACGTAAATGGTTTACTGGAAATTCATGAGCAGCAATAGCATAATTTAAAAGAAATAGGCACAAACACGCAAAAGAAAATTAAGGGGGCATTCCGAGAATTGAACTCGGGACCTCTCGCACCCTAAGCGAGAATCATACCACTAGACCAAATGCCCAACTTGTTATCACATTGACAATGTTAAGGTCTAATAATCAGTATTCAAGTTCGCTATACCATGGAACTATAGGTAAATACTATACGTACTGGGTGTTTATATCAACTTACATTAATTAAGTGATTTAGTGAAAGGAATATATACATTAATTAAGCATGATTAAGTAATAATTGTGTATATGCATATACATGATATGCGCTCATTAGTTTGATGTAAACACTCAGTGCGAATAAATTTTTATGTAACGATAGTAACCATAAACCTCTAAGCGTTTGGTAACGATCTAATATAAATACTCCTTAAATCATTTTTATTTGCATTTAATGAAGATCTTAATCTGGCCAAGCTTTTGGGAGGCCAAACGTGTTTATCTATATTATATTAAAAGTGTGAATGCCCTTAAAAATGTTGATTGAACTTTTTATCTTTCATTAAAAGACATTGCAATAGATAAAATAGTCATTTATTATTTTTACATAATTATTATTATTTTTTATTATTTCATTACTTTTTTTTATCATATTTTTATCATATTAAATTTTCTTTCTTTATTTGATTTTTTTCTTTTGATGATAGAAAATTTTTATAAAAGTGTTTTTCTTTTTCTTCTTTCTTTTTTCTTGATTTTTTTCCTTTTCTCATAGGCCCAAAAGAAAAAATATTAAAAAGGATTACAAGTTAATTATGCATATGGAATTGTTTGATTATTAATTTAAATTTTAATTTATAAATTTTAAAAAAACAAAAAAAACATGTAATTTAATTAAAATTAAAATTTAATTTATCAATTCTACTATATCAACACCTTTAATCTCCAACCTGTATAGCTGCTAGTCTTCTTCTTTTTTATGTTATAAATTTCTTTTTACGTTATAGATTTGAAAAACGCAATAGTAATTGTTATGCCAAATGAAGTTATTTGTATTCAAAATAATTCTAACTTAGATTGTCTCCTTAGTTAAATCTAATATTGATACTATGTTATCTCCTTTAATTGAGCATTATATTGATATTATGTGATTTAATTTTTTGTTATTTATAATTGACATTTTTCAACTATTCATATATTTACAAGTTTCATTTATTCGTATAAATTAATCTCTTTAACTTGCTAAAATAAATTTTTAATAAAATTATAAATTATTATAATTATTACTCTTGTGTGCAATTTATTTTAGATAATACTAATAGAATCCAAAAGAATTTCGTAAAATAAATTAATTGTCAATTAATAAATTAAGGTGATATAATTCTCTATTGGATAATAAAATTCTTAGTAATTGGAGTTGGACTAATAAAAGAATATAAAAAAAGAACAAAGAAAGGCACACCTAATGACTCAGATTAGTCGACGAAGAGATAATAATTTTTTTTGTATTATATTCTATATTCTATATTATATATATATCACAATTTCACATTTTTTTGTCAAATTAAAACTTTAAGAAATTAAAAAAACAAAATTTTATATATATGTTTTTTAATCGTAAGTTTTTTTTTTACAGGTGCCAAAAGTCTTTTGCTATACTTTTCAAAATTATGTATTGAAAAGTGGAAAAATATTTACAAAAATACAAGATTTGTTACATCATAAATTAATACATTAATAGTGTTAATGCTAATTTTGTAACAGTAAACGAGATTTATGTTGGGCTCACGACAACACTATAGTTCCCAGAATGTAACAAACTACTTTTCATCAAGTATTTTTCTCAAAGAATTTTATTTCATTTAAGATGCAATACACTCTTCCGATGGAACAATCTTTGATACTTTAATTTCATCTTGTTATTAACATTCAATATATGCATAATATTTTACTTATATATACTTAACAAAAATATTCTTTGTAGATAGCAACACGAAGGTTTTATTAAATATTGATTGAATTTTTTGCCCTTCGTTAAAAGATTCTACACAGATAAAATTGTCATCTACTATTTTTCTCAATTAGTTGTTATTTAATTATTATAGATCTTTGCTAATTTCAGCATAAAACTCCTAATATTTAGTATTTAAATTTGACTAAGCTTCTTAAATCTTTTTTGTTTTACCTATATTAAAAGTCCCGAAGATGGCATTTAATTTTTCAATTACAAATCTATTAACTTATATATCAATCCATTATTTATTAAACTAATTAATAATCATCATAATATTCAATACGAAAAAATAAATTAAAGAGTATAATTTTATTATTTATTAATACGTGAATTCCTTTTTCTTCTTCGCTTTTTAAAAATTATATAATTCAAAAATTTATAGAAATATAACATACTTTAAACTATTTCAATTAATTGAGCATCTCTCTTGTTATTCATTATCTTGTTAAATCTATACTATTTTTCTCGTTTCAATTTATGTGAAGTTCATTTTATGTAAAGTGTTTGACTAAACAAGTAGATTAAGAGAAAGATGGAATAAATTAAGCCAAAATCATCTCATAAAGGGTTAAAATGAAAGTTTAAAGTTAAGTATTAAATATTTAAAGTAGGAAGTCTCAGAAAGCAAAGTATAATTCACCTTTACCTTTTAAAAATAGAGTTCAAAATAATTATTTGTTAATTAAAAAATCATAAAATTTTAATATTTAGAATTTTAAAATTAACTACATTTTATGTATTAAACTCTCTTTTATTTGAAATATATAGAAAATATTAATATTTATATATACATATAATGCATGTATTTAAATGCTCATGTAAAAGCAAATAATTTTTTTATCTTTTAATCAAATGTTATTTTTATGATGTTTTTGTTCATTGAAACAAGTATTATAACAAGTTGAAGAAAGAACTACTAGACTGGATCAAACTCTTAAATATAATCATTCATCAATTTGAAATTCATAATTTTCTTTCTAAATTCTTATATTGTTACACAAACATATCTTCTAAATATTGTTTGTGCTATTTTTATAAATTTATTCCTATCAATATAAGGGACACGTGCGAGGCGCGTACTCATAGACTAGTTTAAAAAATAAGGCGTTTGGCCAAACTTTTGAAAGAAAATAAGTGCTTTTAAGGAGTATCAGAAGTTGCTTTTTAGAAGCTAAAAAAGTAGCTTCTCCCTAAAAATATTTATTTGAAAAACACTTTTGAGAAAAATACACTTAGAAATATTTTTCAAAACCTTGGTCAAACACTAATTGTTGCTCAAAAGTATTTTTAAAATTTATTGATCAAACACAAACTGTTTTTCACCAAAAATTACTATTTTGATAAGCGTTTTAGAAAAAAATATTTTTCAAAATAAGTTAATTTTAGAAACTTGATCAAGCAGGCTATTACTCTGTCTGAAAATATATGAATGATTAAGATCTATAACAAGTCTTAACATCATTAATATACTATCATCCACTTTCATCACTAATCGCTACCACCGTTTACCATTGTGAACTACCACCAACATCCTCAACCACAATTACTATCTTCATCAATCACCACAGTTAATAATCACCATCGTTAGCCACCGTTTACAATAATCGCTACCAACCAGTTGTGCCATACAATCATCAATTACTATCGAAGATCGCCACCATCAACAACCACTATATAACACAAATCATTAATATTAGTAGCCACCACCATTAGTTATTGTCAGAGACTTGTGTTCAAATATGTAAACAAGAAAAGAATAACATTCGAGTCCATATAATTCACTGTGTATCCTTAAGAAATTTAATCCCCTCACTGTACTCGATTTTGGATTACTTCTTCCCAGGATAAAACGGATTAACCTGTTAATGGTGTAGCAGTACCTCAAACACCAATAACTTCGTCAAACTCAAAGAACAGTAATGAATCACACAATAGACTCGATTTTGGTTTTTCAAAATATGCAAAATGATTTTATAAATTTGCTAGCAAAAGTCTCGGAAAAGTACTTCAAAAATGAAGGCAAAAGGCCTTTATCTATAGTCAAAGAATTGAAGTTAACTAGTGTGAAAACACCTCTTCAAAAGGTGTCTGTTTGAAATTATTAACGTTTGGAAAAGAAATAATTCGGCCTGACTTGTGCTGGCACCGGCATTTTGCCGGTGAGGATTCGTGGCCTGTCTGTACAATGCCGATTTGTCACAGAATTTCTCAGAAAATTCTGCGCTGGCACCGGCGTTTCGCAGGTGAAGACACGCGGTTCGCCGATCCAAGACATTTTCAGTTGCACAAAATAGTTAATTTGAATTTTAGATAAATTTGATCCAAAAATGTTATCAATCAAATCATTTGACAAAATCTGAAGTCAAAGCCGAAGGCGCGAGGGGAGACACCTCCACTATTAGTCACCACTATCCCCGACTATCAAATTATTTTTTTAAAGAGTTAATACCACTTTTGATACCTTAGTTATTGATAAATTCTAATTTTAATTCTTGTCATGTTTGACTAAATATTAGTTAACCTTCAAGTTCTTAATATGTGCACATTTGATCCTTTTGCTTATGAATATCCACAAATTTTAGATTTATTAACCATCCAACATTTAATTACCCAGGTATTATATTAAAATTGTACTGATATACTTCTAAAAAGAGTCCAAATATAGTCTATTTGCTATGTAAAGGGATCAAGAACACATACTTCAATTAATTAATAGTTAAATATGCAAAAGCATATACCACAGAGACGAAAATCATAATTTACCAATAATTGAGGGACCAAAATATTATCCCTATTTAAAAATATTATACTGATGTAGTATTATATTAATCAGTATTTTAATATTTTAATTTTTAATAAAGACAAGTTTTATATATTCAAATATTGATAAAATAAAGTCTTAATTATTTAG